>PITA01035889.1:0-10056 GCA_004023965.1 Spilogale gracilis | reverse complement strand
CACAATCACCAAACTGTGGAAAGAGCCAAGGTGCCCATCAACAGATGAATGGATAAAGAAGATGTGGTACATATATACAATGGAATACTATGCCTCCGTCAGAAAGGATGAATACCCAACTTTTGTAGCAACATGGACTGGACTGGAAGAGATTATGCTGAGTGAAATAAGCCAAGAAGAGAAAGTCAAGTATCACATGATTTCACTTATTTGCGGTGCATGAGGGGTAACCTGGAGGACAGTGGGAGAAGGAAAGTAAATGGGAACTAGGGTAATCTAGGGAGGGAAACAAAACAAGAGAGACTTTGGACACAGAAACAAACTGAGGGACTTAGAGGGAGGAGGGTGGAGGGATGGGATAGCCTGGTGGTGGGTACTGGGGACAACTAAAGCATAGAGCACTGGGTGTGGGGAATGGGGAATGAATCTTGGAACACTGGAAAAAAAATTTTAGTAACAATAAAAAAATTAAAATAAAATTTTAAAAAAAGAAGAGTATTGGTCAGTAACTATGTTAATGAATGAATGAACAAATTGAAAAGAGTTTCATTTGAGAGACACCACACATGTACCCAGCCAGTTAATGTAAATAAATGTTTTTGTACACACACACACCCAAAAGGGAAAATAAGGATAGGAGGGAGCATGGAAAGGTGCTTTTGTCCATCTGTTTGTTTGTTTTTTCTTTCCAAGAGAGAACACAGAGGCATCCTGGATAAAATGGCATGTTGTCTGGAGAGAAGACAGCAAACGAAATCTTGGTTGGATCAATGTTACTCGAGCGGCCTTAAGTCTGCTCAAAGATACCTATCAAGTGTATATATATATATATATATATATATATATATATATATATATATATATATATATATATACAATCTTTAAAGAAGGTCTTCTAAATTCCATGAGTCCAAAGAGTGTTTCTTTTGCCTCATGGTAATGAAAACAAAGTAGAAATTAAGACATTAAGCAACTTTGCACATTTCTATGCCATTCTGAAATATATTCAATACAATTTTATGCCATTGGTTATTACATTGCACCGCTCAATTGATTTATATTCCACTTTAGTAGGCTCCACATTCTATTTTCTATGCAGGTGAGACCTCTCTTTTTTGATTAATGGTTGACTACATGTGGCATTTGTGCCCAGTTCTGGAAATTCAGGCAAGTCATTCTTGCACAGGATACAGATTCCTCTGACAATACTGTTTCTATCAGACAATTGCATGTTATCTTAATGCCATTCTATCCCACTTGATTTCTTTTTCAGGAGTGTCAAATCTGCTACAATAAGGAACAATATTTAGCATTCTGTACACACATATGCACACACGCGCGTGCGCACACACACACACACACACACACACACACACACCTGTGCAAAGACCACTGGGGAAGAACTCTTGCTATAAAATATCTTTGCCCTTCAAACTGTAGTTGGATCAGGATTTCTCTTGACCAATGACACAGTCTTTCTCCCAGCTCTTTTTCCGCCTTAGGTCTGGTTTTCCTCATTTTCTGATTCGTATGCAATTGATTTACTAAGTAAATACACTCTGAAGAACTTCATAGTAAGTAGGAGGAGTGAGATCTAGAAAAAGAGGTTCCTGAGGAGGACTCTGGAATGTAAGTAACCCCCAGGAGTTGGTTGGTGTGGCATAAATACACTTCCAGTCTCTGCTGTAAAAGATAAAGTGGCTGTAGCCTGAGGCAGGGTTCAGGCTGGTGGAAGCTTTAAAAAAAAGGAAGCCAGGGGAAGAAGGATCTGTGCTGATGCAAGCAAGCACTAACAGTATGCTTTACACTCATTCTACTCTCCTTTCCTTTTCTTTCTTTTTTTTTTTTTTTCATTTCCAAGAGTGGGGATGTTAATGCTAATATTTTTGGCTGAGTTTTTATTACTTTTTGTTTTTACCCATAAAGATCATCACTGCCATGATCCTTATTTTACTGATGTAGAATCTGAGGCTCAGAGAATCAAAATAACATACTTAAGGCCATAGACAAGTGGGGGGCAATGTTGGGTCCACAGTCAGCTCGCAGTCCACTGTCCAATGCAATCTCTGAGCTACACTGAGCACAGTAGCCCTGCTATTCAGATGTTGCCAGTGAGAAGGCTATTTCAGCCACTGAGGCATATGTGACATTTATGTGCACAATATGCACAATGCAGTGCACACTCATTTATGATCTTTTTAATGATATCATACACCTGCATGCAGCCCCTGGGACACGTCTTGCCCTGGCCCAAGCAGTATATCCTGTGATTTGACAGCTTCATTTTAATATATGTAATAAAATTAAATGGCATCATATAAAATTAAATCCATAATTAAAAATTGATTAGCATATACTGTCGGCTGGCCTCAGTATCTGCTATAGTATCTTGAACACTAGTTATATAGCTTTATTGATTGGAAAAACAATGAAGTACAAAATAAAACCATGAAGCTAGCAGTCCATGGATGAAAGCAACAAGACTGTCAGATTGCAAATGCTACAACAAAGTGTCAGATCTGACATTTTAGAGGTATGTTTTAGCAAGGAGAAGTCAGGGCAGGAAGTAATAACCTGGACAATAAACATGCCTCTGGGAGTCCTTTGCAGAAAAACAAACGTTTGCTTTAGACATGCGATGTGGGTGGGGTTTTAACCATTTGGAAAGGTTGCAATTGCATAAAAGTCCAAGTATAAGTATCAAACAACAACAAAAAATTAACTTTTTCCTCACAATGAAATGGGAAGAAATCAATATTCAGAACTTACGTGGTCTTCTCTTTCCAAATGGTTTTTTGATAACATGGCATTCATTGCAAAGGGGGAGCACATTTTTGTTTCAGCCAAATGAAACGACAAAGACAAATGAAAAAGACACTACACTGTTTCCAAAGAGCTCATTTCTTTTCTATGTTTGTAAACTTCCTGTAAAGTTGAGTTTTAATGTTCTGATCTTTTTTTTTTCTGTGTTAATAAACAATATGTCTTTTTTTCTATTTACCATCATCAGTTCTACTAGGATAAAAATAAAAGGAAATGTTTTGTCTCTGCTTCTCCCCCCAAAAAATAATTATTAAATTGGATTTACATAAATAAAGTGCTGAAAATTGTAGAAGAGGTTAGACCTTGGAACTCCTTAAGTCAGCTGAGCTCAGACCAGTGGAAACTAGGAAACAGAAATGTAGAAACTAGACCTCAATCCAACAAGTTGGATTCCTCAAACCATCTGATAAATGCTATTTACTGACTGCTATTTGTGCCAGTTGTGGTGCTAAGCATTGACTGTAAATGATACTGTGAGACTGGTACTGACATTATCCCATGAAATGTATGATGGGATAGAACCTCAGATCATGGGTGATTTTTCGCCTGGTTCATAATCCCAAAATGGGTATGCAAATCTGAGTCACCTGATTCTGTCTCTAGAATGTTGCTTATTCTCTTCCTCCTCTTCACTCTCCCTCAGTCTCTTCCCCTCCCTCTCCTTCTTCTCGTTCTTCAATTCAGGTCCCCAAACCTGATATTTCAGCAACTCTGTGGTCATAGTAATAGAAGCCAGTGTTAGAGAAAGAATCACGAATGTTCATCCTTTAAATCAAGCAACTTTGATGCTGCCTTACTAGAGACAGAACACTAGAGGGAGTGTCTACTTGGGCCTCAGAGTTTACAAAGTACTTGCATATCATTCACTCATTACCAACTCTGTGTTTGATAACTTGGAAAACGAAAGCTCAGAGAAACACAACCACAAGATCACTGTTATTCTGCAAAGCAGGGGCAGGTCCAAGGCTTTAACTGTGGGCTTCTGATGACAAATACAATGGTTCACATTTGGTGTTTCCCAAAGTAGATCACAAAACATGGAGCAACAGTGACTGCTCTAAACCCAAATTATGGTCCATGTTTGATTGTATGTATGGTAAACTCAGATATAGATGACATAACTCTGAGAATTTGTCTCTACTCTCAAGAAGATATGATCTAGCTAGAGGAGGAAATCCTACCCTTGCACTCATCCACCCACGTACACATTTTCTTATTATGTACCAGACATGGCATTAAAGCCCCGCCCTGGGAAGTCAGCAGTGAGGAAAACCACACAGTTCCTGCCCTACACAGCTAATGATCTGGTAAAGTGTGAGATACAAGTTGGTTCAAGTGTGATAAGCATCATAAACAAATCACCAGATATTGTTTGTTCAAAAGCAAATGAGTATTTTTCTAAAGGAGTAGGGTAAAAAAATTAAAAAGGGCTTTCTAGCTGAAGGACAAGATATTACAGGATGAAAAAGCCCATGGTGTTCTTCTCCAAACCCATAGATTGACTTGGCTTGCATACCAGCAATTGGAAGCTAGATGTTGCCTTTACTGGAGGCAATTAAAGTGCACTGACCCTCAACTCTTGGCATGTGTGGAGGGACTAATCACATCTATGAGACCACAAACATGTAGGGATCGCATCACTTAAAATAACATAAATATATTGTCTTACTTATGAAGGTCGGATGTCCAAAATCAGTGTCACTGGTCTAATGTCACTGTGTCAGCAAAGCTGGTTCTTTCAGGAGGATCTAGGGAAGAACTCCTCTGCCCCTTTGTCCAGATTCTCGAGGACATCCTCATATCTTGCCTTGTGGCCCCTTCCTCCATCTTCAAATACAGCAGCCAGTGTAGCATTGTTACATCCCCTTCATTGATTCTGATCCTCCTGACTCCCTCTTCTAAAGACCCTTGTGATTGAATTGTGCATAATTCAGGATCATTTCCCATCTCAAGAGCATTCACTCAATCACATTTGTTATTCCACTTAATCATGTCTACAAAGTTCCTTTCACCATGTAATGTAGCACATTCATAGTTTCTAGGAATTATGGCATGGACATCATTCACGAGCTATGATTTAGCCTAGTACAGTCTCACAGAAGTTGGCTATTATGCTAATCACCACTATCCTCCCTCTGGCCCCCATTCCATTCAAAGAAGGTTTTCATTAACCAGAAATGATATTTGGTAAGTAATCTGGGTAATCAAATATACCTACCGCCAGCCCTCCATTTGCTAGGCAAAGATGATCTTACTCAAAGATTGCCTTATTCAGTAGATTGTAACAGGACTCAGACAGAATATTCAGACTCTTGGGATTTAGAGGATCAAAGCTTGGGTTCAAAGCAGGATGTTCCTGGTAATCAGCAGGTTAGCCTCAAATTCCTTCACCTTTCCAAGCCCCAGATCTCTCCTTTGTAAAACAGAAGTAAGAATAGACCCCGATTCAAAGGACTTGGGGAAGATTAAGGGCAGCACCTCATGTCCAACATTGTCTCTTTTTTTATCTTCTTGTAAGTCCTTCCTTCGGGGCACCTAGTGTGAGGCTTGCCTAGACCCAGTGTGCAAAAATCCTTTGGTGATTCTTTGGTGCCCTGAAAATCGCTACCATACCTATTCTTCACTTGGGAATAAGATTCCCACTCTGAACCATCCTTGGGAAGTGTGGGGGTCTTGGGTTTCAAGTTCAGCATGCCACCAAATCTCTGGTGTGTTGACTTTTCTGGATTGTCAGGCTAACTGGTGAGGGTACTCCCTGATAGTAGGGATGTTTAGGAATGCTTAGGAAAGATATTCCTGCCTGGGATTCCTAATTGGATCAGGACATACATTGTACCATGTACTGGCACATGATGGGATTCTGATTTCACTGGGAGAAGTAATGATGTTGAATTGACCAAGAAAGAATCAAAGGTAGATCCTGGCTTTTAAAACCAGATACTGAGGCAATAGTGGGATATAGATGAATCTAAGGCCTGTTGTCTCTTAAGATTACTTAGAAAAGTGCTCTTTGAAGTTATAGAATCTTAGAAACAGATTCTCAATCCCCTCAAGTACATGCTACTTCGGTCACCACTCTCCCCACAACACAACACCATATGTATATTTTGCCTTTCAAAATTTTCCAGGTGAAATTCATCAGAAGCTGGCATTATCCATTTCAGTAGGGTTGGCTGAATGGTCTATTGCTCTAAGGCATTTGCCCTGCTTTGAAAGCTACCAATACAGGGACACCTGGGTAGTTCAGTCAGTTAAGCATCTGCCTTTAGCTCAGGTCATGATCAGGGTCCTGGGATCCAGTCCCACATTGGCCTCCTTGCTCAGCAGGGAGCCTGCTTCTCCCTCTGCCTGCCTGCCACTCCCCTTGCGTGTGCTCTCTTGCTCTCTCGTGCTCTCTCTCTGACAAATAAATAAAATCTTAAAGAAAAAGCTACCAATGCATTAAATTTGTAAAAATATGAATGTTCCAGGAAGTCACAGTCTACTTCTCTGGAAGCCTAGATGATGGCTATGGACAAAGATGATTAAAATCAAATTAAGATGATGAAGCTTGCAAATATCATTCAGCCAAGGTTCTAGTGCATGTGTGCATGTGTGACCCAAACAGAGCTATTGAAGTCCTTTAAAAGACATTGCCTTAGAGTGTTATATGAAAAAAAAATTTCTGCTTCTTCTGAGACTATGAGCTATAAAATAGGATGAAATATGCCTGGAGTTTCCTGGAGTCAATTTTGCACCAAAATAGAATGAGGAAACAAAGTTAAAATGTGAAACAAGACTGATCCTTACAGTTTTGTTTAAGTTCCTGGATCCAGCCAGACCTGAAATGCTGCAGACCTGCAGTCTGATTGCTCATATGGGTTCCCTCTGCAAGGCATGGAGCACCATGATCCTCCCTCAATGTGAGGGAGCTCTGCAAAGTTGCAGTCATCGACACTAAAAAATATTTGTTTCCATTGTTCCTTGTCTGTTTAACTATTATAACTTCTTTGACACTATTTCCTCTCACTTCACTTATAATCAAGTTAATGCTTTCTCTTCTTCTTAGTTTTGAATCCTCTCATGGCAATCCTTATGAAGCATAATTGTAGGATTGTAGGTGCATAACATACTTACTTTAAAACGTAGTAAAACCTTTACTAACATAAATAGTTTAGATATTACAACCTCCTGTCTATGTGACCATTCATTCACTTCCCTATGCTAAGGAGAAGTAAAAAGTTCTAATGAGATAAGGATTTGCAGGAATCATCTGTTGCTCAGGACATGCCTGGCTGTAATTGATCATTCTATAGGTTGGGATATAACGGGCACATCCTGTTTTATTGTATGGACCCTTCAAGGAAATAGGCATATCCCATTTTATTGTATAAGACCCTCAAAGGCACTAGGCACGTCCTGTTTTGTAGCATGGACCCTCAAAAACACTATTGTCACTATTGTCACTCAAGATTGATGATCCATCACTTAAAGAAACTCTTTGTTCATATAGTTTCCACCTGAAAAAAAAAAGTCATAGTTTCCACCTGAAAAAATATAGATACAAGCCATTCTTCTCTCCATATTCACATTATCTAGAATTCTTTACACCCTGATCAATGTCTTCAAGATATAGGTCAAACTTTATCTTTCCCAGGAAGACTTCCATGACTACTAAAACCTCCACATTTCTTTATTTCTACTGTTCTTAGATTTCATGTTTCTATCAGTCAGGGTATAGGCAGGAAATAAAATGGACCTTCAATGTTTCAAATGAAGAGAATTTAATGAAGTCATTATTTGTAGCACATAGGTAGGGCTAAGAGAACTAACAAGAGATGTTGAAGCATCCAGAGACTATCAACAAACAGTTCCCTCCCTAGGGATGAAGGCTTAAGGGGAGGAACGGCATTACTGGAGCCCAGGGAGAGATTAAAACATTGAAAAAATGACTATCCAAAGAAGTCACAGTTATGGAAATGTCAGTGACTGCCAGAAACATGGATCTAAAGAGAAAGGAAATACCATAACCTTTCCTCCTACCCTTGCATCACTTGACAGAGTCTTTATTGTTAAAACCAAATAGGGAGTCAAAGGAAGGGAAGTCTAGGCACTGTAGCTTGCAGTGATGGGCCTATAAGTACAGAACAGGTCAGAGAAGGATGGAAATCTTATCTGGGCTGGGAGGGGATTGGTTACAGAGGTTATCCAGCAATGGGTTGACATCTAAAATCCTACTAGTTTGGTAGCAGACTTTGGTTCTTCATGAAAGTAAGTAATTGGTGTATTCCTTAAGACTTATGAAGCCAGGAACTTAGTCCTAAAGATTGAACCCATGGTAGGAAAAACAGACATCCCACTAGAAGTGTGCAATCCCTTAGTTTCTCTATCTAGTGTGTGGGAAGAGTTGAGCAAAAAAGAGCACCATGAAATGATGAGTGACATTTGTAACAGTTTTAAGTCAATTTGTGAAAGGTAATTGTTTTGTAAGAAGGAAGAAAGGGGGCACCTGGGTGGCTCAGTTGGTTAAGCGACTGCCTTCAGCTCAGGTCATGATCCCAGAGACCCAGGATCGAGTCCCACATTGGGCTCCCTGCTCAGTGGGAAGCCTGCTTCTCCCTCTCTCACTCCCCCTGCTTGTGTTCCCTCTCTGGCTGTGTTTCTCTCTGTCAAATAAATAAAAAATCTTAAAAAAAAGAAGGAAGAAAGGATTCCATAGGCAACAACTTTACATAATTTGTATAATGGTCTAAAATGTAATTCCTGAAATCAACTGAGGCAGGAAAGAGTAAAAAGGAGAATGAGATACTGAGGCAAGAAAGATAGGGCATGTGCTATTTCATAAAATGGTGTGAGAAATTGGCCCCATTTCAGTGTGATTTACAAGTAAGTTCACACATTCCTTCATCTTGCAGTTGGTATCTTCCAATTCAATATTTCTTTTTTTTTATAGGCCGTAACTCTGTCTTCCATATTCTGGCAGCCTATGTATACCATTCCTCTTCTTGGACAAGCAATACTTTATCCAGCTTTTCATTTCTGAGCAAGTCCCACCCTTGGACCTCCCTTTGGGCAAAGCCTTTCTGCATAGCCTAAGATGGAAAGGAAAAAGGGGGCAGAAATCCCCATCCTCATTTTGCAGCTGGTCTGCAGGCCCATCAGACAATATTCATAGAAAGTGACAAATAGAAATTAGCCCCTATTGATTTTATTTCCATAGCATCTGAAAGACAATCCTTGCCAAAGACATCTTTCAAACATCTCTCTGGCAGAAAATATAGGGTTCTGCCTCAGGGAAAAAATGTTTCTAAATACACATCCAAAACAGTTTCTAAGAAAAGCAGAATAAAAATCAATATTTCCACAGTCTATGTCATTCCCTTCCTTGGTGAAGATATGCAACTTAATTTTCAAGCATTTTATCCTACAAGGGAAATTGCCTTTGATGCAGACTGGATCAGAACCATCCATTTCATTCTCATTATCCATTACACAATATCCCAAATGTCAACTCCCACCCACCAAACCCGCAGAGCAGCAACACTTTCAATAATAAATTACTTCTATTTACTTCAATACAGTAGAAAAAGAATTTGAAGCATTAGATTTTTTTTTTTTTGCTCCTGAGGATAATTACAAGTAACTATACTGAGTCCAGGACTGGAGGTAGCTTTTCTCAGCTAGGCTGAGCATTTTAAAACAATTTTAAGGGGGAAAGATAAGGTTCTTGCTAAAGTTTTAAAAATTACAAATATATAAGCACCACACACACACACACACACACACACACACACGCACACACACACACATCAGTTTCTAAATATTTTCATAGTATGGGAAACCAGTTGCACTGCTTTCATATTAGAACATCTAAAAACACTAAGCAAAGAGTGTTTGAGAATATGCAGGGGATAATTTCAATCTTCTGGTATTGGTTGAGCCCTGATTTGTGACCTAGTATGTGGTCTATTCTGGAGAAAGTTCCATGTGCACTCGAGAAGAATGAGTATTCTGCTGTTTTAGGGTGAAATGTTCTGAATATATCTATAAGATCAAGCTGGTCCAATGTGTCATTCAAGGCTCTTGATTCTTTGCTGATTTTCTGTTTAGATGATCTGTCCATTGCTGAGAGTGGTGTGTTAAGATCTCCTACGATTAGTGTATTTGCATCAATATGATTCTTTATTTTGTTTAACAGTTGGCTTATGTAGTTGGCTGCTCCCATGTTGGGGGCATAAATATTTACAATTGTTA
>PITA01035888.1:0-10094 GCA_004023965.1 Spilogale gracilis | reverse complement strand
CCCGCCCCTGCACCCCTGCTCCACCTCCCGCCCCTGCCCCCCCCAGACCCACTTCCCGCCCGCCCGTGCCAGCCTACCGGGGCCCGTCTGGGTCTTAGGGCTTTACCCTGTCACCCCTGTGGAACAGAGAGCACTGCAGAGTGATAAGTGGGAAATCACCGTTCCAGAATGTTCCTAGAGGTCCTTTGGAGGTGGGCTGCTGCTGACCGCGAATGGAACAGGGCCTGCACCTCTCTCTCCCGGCTCTGGCCTCAACAGGTTCACTGGCACCTTCCTCTGTAGCACTGCTGAGCCTGCCAGTGGGGCTCAAGGGACAAATAGGGTCACCGAGGGCTCTTGGTGGCAGGAACCCCGAGGAGTATCGGCTTTGGGCCTCCAGAGAGGGATGGGAGGGGTCGGGTGGAAAGCGGGTGACTCCCTCCCAGCAGCTCTCCTGACCTAGGCTCCGACGGGTGGCCCCAAGAGGGAGGTGGCCGCGCAGAGTCTGACCCTCCAAGGAAGGGGGCCTGATGCCACCAGCAAGCGCAGGCCGGCCGGGACGGCGGCGCCCTAGAGATGGGTCTCCAGAATAAACCCCCTATTCCAGGCCCTCGTGAGCACTTTTCCTAAACTTGCCTGCCCCCAGAGGGGGCACAAGGAGGACTCTCTTTTCACAGCTGAGCTTGGTGGGGCCCAGAGAGGGTGAGTGACTGGCACAGGACCCCACAGCTGGCAGATGGCAGAGTTGGGTCCCAAAGCCCCTCCTCCTGGCCGTTCTCCAGGCCATCCCGATCTTGGGGCTGCCACTGCCCAGCCCCGCGCACTCGCTGGGACCCCGCATATGGCTTCCAGGCTCGGGGACATGCAGAGGCGAGGCAGACAGCAAACAGCCCAACGGCAAGGTCAGTGAGAGCATTTCTGACAGCGACATAAGGTAAGAAGGAAACACTGTGGAGAGAAGGGGCTGGAGACTTCTCTACGAGGGCCTTGGACCAAGAGGCTGGGAGACAGCAGGGCCGAGGCGGGGAGAGCGGTGGTGGAGGAAGCAGCTTCACCCAGGGGGAGCAAGGCCGGGGCGCTTCGAGTCCTGCTGAACGGGCCAGCAGAGCACACGTGCAGGAAGGGCACCAACCGGGAGTGGGCCCCGTAGCTGCCCTCGGACCCGCCTGGAAGGGACCCCGCGGCCAGTGCCTGCCCCTGCCGCCTTGCACACGCCGAGCCGGCCTGCAGTGAGCGCCACACACGTGGGATTGAGCCCTGCAGAGCCTTGCTATGTCTACGGAAAAGAAAAGCTTGTTTCCTTCTTATGCTGCTCTCCTGTGAGTGGCCTGGACCCCACGCCGAACGCCGCAGGTCTGTGTCTCCGACGGCAGCCGGGGGTCCCACCGTTGCACCCCCCAGCAGACACGGGGCCCCACAAGCCCGCGCCATTGCTATGCCAGCCACAAGCAGCAGGTCCGGAGGCTGCCCACAAGTTCTGTCAGATGGGGCTACAAGCCAGCGTTTCCCCCTCACCCCAGGAGTCCACGAGAGTGGCTCTCAGAGCTCACTTTCCAGCTCACTGGGAGAGGAGGTGAAAAAGGGTGCAGGTGAACAGCGGGAGAGAGGAGAGGGGTCGGGTGAGGCACACGGGAAAGGGAGGGAGCTTCCAGACCACGTCCCGCACCTCCCCGTGCTCGCCGACCCGGAAGCCCTCCCGACTCCCGGGGCTTCAAGGGGCTTCCTCACATAGAGGGGCAGCTGGGGTCAACATTCCAGGATCCTCATCAAGGCCAGTCCTTCTGAGGACCGTCCCCAGCCAAGAGCCTACCCAGAGTCACTTCATTAGAACAAACAATGGAGAGTACAGCATACGGCGGGATAGATGGATGGATGGATAGATAGATGATAGATAGATAGATAGATAGATAGATAGATAGATGATAGATGATAGATGGATGATGATAGATGATGATGATAGATAGATGATGATAGATAGATAATAGATGATAGATGATAGATGATAGATGATAGATAGATGATGATAGATAGTGATAGATGATAGATAGATAATAGATGATAGATATATAGATGATAGATGATAGATAGATAATAGATGATAGATGATAGATGATAGATAGATACATACATACATACATAGTTAAAAAAAAACAACAAAAAAAACCAAACATGGTGCTGGTACTCTTATCACTTAGGAATTTCCAAGGATTTCGCTGGCTCTGTGCCAGGAATGGGGGATCCAGTGCAGGGATTTTCTGCGCCCTCACCGTCGCCTCCTTTGAGCTCAACGCGCCTTGGAGTCAGGCTCCTGGGGGGCTGTGCTGGTCAGCCTCCCCCAAGCGTGGTCCCCATGCACATGCTCACCCCCCTGCGCCGTTTTTCTGTGCGTGACGATTTGGGTTGTCTCCACTTGGCAGCTACTAAAAGTACTGATGCTGTGAACGTTCCAGAATATTTCTCTTGGAAACCCTGTGTCTGTGGTTTGGGGGGGCCAGAGGGTGGCCGCGCACCTGCTCCAACTGCAAGACACACTCGGGGCGCGGGTGCGCTGCAGGCCTGCGCCCCCCTCCCTGTCTGCCCGGGGACCCCGGGACCCCAGCTGCCGCCGCACTGCAGCTTTAATCCTCATTTCCTTTGGCGCCGCTCACGGCATCTCTCTCCTTGTGAAGGTGTGTGTTTTCTTGGTGCTTCTGCCAATTTTATGTGTCTCTTCCTTAGGGATTCATAGGGCGCATACACTCTGGATGCGCATCACTTACTGACATCTGTGCAATGGACATCTTCTCCCTCAGTTTTGTCATCACTCTCTTCCCAGGCCTTTTGAGAAACACAAATCTTACATTTTAATATAATCCAGGTTATCAAGAACTTCCTTTACACTATCACCTTTCCTGGTTTTTGTTTTTGTTTTTTAAAGATCTATTTCAGGGCGCCTGGTGGCTCCGTCGTTAACCCTCTGCCTTCGGCTCAGGTCATGATCCCGGAGACCCGGGATCGAGCCCCACATCGGGCTCCCTGCTCGGCGGGAAGCCTGCTTCTCCCTCTCTCACTCCCCCTGCTTGTGTTCCCTCTCTCGCTGTGTTTCTCTCTGTCAAATAAATAAATGGAATCTGGGGGGGGGGGGGATGAGTAAAAGGATTAACCCACTTTTTAAAAAATACTTATTTCATTTATTTAAAGATTTGTTAGCTTGAAAGAGTGGGAGCAGGGGGAGGGGCCGAGGGGAGAGTCCCCAGCGGAGCCTGAGGCGGGGCTCCATCTCATGCCCTGAGACCAAGACCTGACCTGAAGCCAGCGCCACCCTGACACCCCCTCACCTTTTCTGTCCTCTTACAGAACTCTTTGCCTGCCCCAAGTCATGAAGGTTCAGGAAGGTTCCCTTGCATGTTTGTTTCAGCCCCGTTGTTCTGCCTTTCACATTGGGTCGGCGACCCGCCTGGGGTTGATTCCTGTGGATGGTGGCGACGGGGTCCACGTGGGCACCCAGCTGGCCCGGTGCCACCACACACGTGTGGGTCTGTCTACAGGGGCTCAGCCCCCCATGCGGTTGGAGCCCTGCAAGGGGAGAAGCTCAGAGAGTTTGGGGCAAGAGCGTCTCCACAGTTGCCCAGGCTGTCCTGGGGGAAGAGAACACAGAGCTTGCAGGGAGGCAGGGAGGCAGCTCCGAGGCGGTGGGCAGGGAGCAGGTGGACCAGGGTGATGGACGGGAGGGTCTTAACTGAGCCAGGCAAGGACTGGGCTCCACCCTGAGGCTCCCATTCCCTCCTCATCCACCCAGTTGTGGGGGACCCCTTGCTGGGGGCCGCGGAGGGATGTCTGCTGTAGGACGAGGAAATCAGGGTCAGGATATGCTCCACAGTGGACGTTAAGTCCTGGCGGAGGCCTGGGCCAGGGGAAACAAGTGGGTGGGCAGAGGAGAAGTCAGATACACACCCCAGGGAGTGGGGAGCAGAGGCCAAGCAAGGAGAGGGAGGCAGGGAGCGGTTACCAGAGACGGGGGCCTGCAGTATCTCTGGGGGCCACCTGAGGGCAGCAGGACCCCACTGGAAGCAGACGGGGCTCCGGCGCGCTGGGTGCCCTGTGAGGGGGTGCAGGAGTCCCCTCTGAACCCATGGCCTTGCCACGGTAAGCAAGGTCAAAAATAAGAGAATAAGAGCCAACTTTTTTTTAAGTTTTTATTTATTTATTTGACAAAGAAACACAGCCAGAGAGGGAACACAAGCAGGGGGAGTGGGAGAGGGAGAAGCAGGCTTCCCGCCGAGCAGGGAGCCCGATGCAGGGCTCGATCCCGGGTAGTCAGTCGCTCAACCAACTGAGCCACCCAGGCGCCCCTTTTGCCCATTTTCTTGGGTTATTTGTTTTCCTATTATTGAGTCTACAGAGTTTATATGTTCTGCCTATGGGTTCTTCGTCATATAGCTGAATCGAAAATACTTTCTCCTAGTCTAGGTTCATCCTTTTGTTTTCTTGACAATGTCTCTTATAAGGCAGAGGCTCCTAATTTTGATGAATTCCAGTTTATCTATTTTTCTTCCATGAATTGTTTTTGTCTTTGTTTTTGTTTTTGTGTTGCAGCTAAGAAAACTTTGCCTAACCAAAGTTCACAAAGATTTCCCAAATTTTCTCCCAAAACGTTTATAGTTTTAGATTTTGCATTTAGGTCAATAATCTTTTTTTTTTTTTTAAGATTTTATTTATTTATTTGACAGAGAGAGAGAAGAGAAGAGAGGGAACACAAGCAGGGGGCATGAGAGAGGGAGAAGCAGGCTTCCCGCCGAGCAGGGAGCCTGACTCCGGGCTGGATCTCAATCCTGGGACCTGGGATCATGACCCGAGCAGAAGGCAGACGCCTAACGACTGAGCCCCCCAGCAATCGCTGTGGTTTTGATTTCAATTTCCATGATGACTACTGATGGTGAGTTTCTTTTCAGGTGCTTATCGGCCATCTATATATCTTTGGAGAAATGTCTGTTCTGATTTCCACCCATTTAAGTTATGTTATTGAGTTGAGAGTTATTTATGTTATAGATAGATACACACACATATATTATTAGACACTTATCAATATGCATTTATGTAGTATACATATGTTAGGCAATGTTTTTCTCCTCTGTCTTTCACTTTTTGTGGATGATGTGCTTTGAGGCATTTTAAAATTTTTATGAAATTCAATTTACTGGGGCGCCTGGGTGGCTCAGAGGGTTAGGGCCTCAGCCTTAGGCTCAGGTCATGATCTCAGGGTCCTGGGATCGAGGCCCGCATGGGGCTCTCTGCTCAGCGGGGAGCCTGCTTCCTCCTCTCTCTCTGCCTGCCTCTCTGCCTACTTGTGATCTCTGTCAAATAATAAAATCTTTAAAAAAAATTCAACTTACTTTTTGTTCTTTTGTCATTTATGCTTTTAGTATCATATCTGAACATCATCTTCTTCTAAAAAATGTCATGACAGTCTTAGCTCTTTCATTTATGTGTAGCATCTATCTCGAGTTAACTTTTGTGTATGGTGTGTGTGGCGTGAGGAGAGATGTAGGTGATCAGATGTCCCAACACCACTTGTTGAAACGACGATTCTTTCCCCCATCGGACCATCCTGGCATTTTTGTTGACAAAGCTGACTGTAAATATGAGGGCCTACTTCTGAGCTCTCAGCTCCACCCACCGGTCACTAAGTCTGACCTTGGCCTCACAGCACAACCCTGTCTTGGTTTCCATAGCTTTGCAGTGAGTTTTGAAATCAGGAAGTTCCAGTCCTCTAGCTTTGCTCTCCTTTTTCAAGACTGTTCTGGGCACTCTGATTTGCTTGAATTTCCACATGAATTTTAGAGGCAGCTTGTCAGTTTCTGCAAAAATCTTCGCTGGAATTCTGGTAGAGATTGCATTGAACCTAAAGGTCAACTTGGGAAGTGTTAACATCTTAACGATATTTACTCTTCTATTTTTTTTTTAAGATTTTATTTATTTGACAGAGAGAAACACAGCCAGAGAGGGAACACAAGCAGGGGGAGTGAGAGAGGGAGAAGCAGGCTTCCCGCCGAGCAGGGAGCCCAGTGTGGGGCTCGATCCCGGATCTTCGGGATCATGACCTGAGCCGAAGGCAGTGGCTTAACCAACTGAGCCACCCAGGCGCCCCGATATTTACTCTTCTGATCCATGAACATGGGATAGCTTTTCTTTTATTTAGAACTTCGTTAATCTCCTTCAGTAATACTGTTGATTTCAAGGTGTGAGTTTTGCAGTTCTTTTATTAAATATATTCCTAAGTATTTTCTTTTCAATTGCTGTAAATGGATTTCTTAATTTCATTTCTTTCTTGCAATGAGCATTTTTTAAAGACTTATTTATTTGTCAGAGAGAGTAAACAAGCAGGGAGAGTGGAATGAGAGGGAGAAGCAGGCTCCTGCTGAACAAGGAGCCCAATGTGGGACCTGATCCAGGACCCTGGGATCATGACCCAAGCCGAAGGCAGAGGCTTAACTGACTGAGCCATCCAGGAGTCCCGCAATGAATATTTTTAAAAGTCAGCATTTTATTTTTTTATGTAAATGCAATCAATTAACATATAGTGCATTATTAGTTTCAGAGGTAGAAGTCAGTGACTCATCAGTCTTAGAGTATCCAGTGCTCCGTCCATCCTGTGCCCCCCTAAATGTCACCCAGTTACCCCATCCCCGTCACCCCTTATTTTCACTTTCAGATTATTGCCAGTGTGTATAAAACTATTGATTTTTAAAATATCGATCTTATACACTGAATCCTTGCTTAATTCATTTATTAGTTTTAATATTTTTCTTTGTGGGTTTCTTTTAATTTTTTTATATATAAGTTCCTGCCATTTGAACGTAGACAGCTTTACTTCTTCCTTTCCAATCTGGGTGCCTTTCATTTTGTTTCCTTGCCTAACTGGCCTAACCAGAACTCTGCATCGCTGGAGAGACTATCAAGAGCAGACGCCATTGTCTCATCCCTGTATCGTAGCAGTTTGATTATGTGTTTCCTTGATGTAGTTTTCTTCAAACTTCTATGCTTGAGTTTCATTAAGCTTCTTGGATCTGTGGGTTTATAGTTTGCACCAAGGTTGGTAAAATTCCAGTCATTATTTCTTTCAGTGCTTTCCAGCTCTTCCTCCCCCTCCGGGACTCCAATTACACGTGTACTGAGCCACTTCAAGTCATCCCACAGCTAACGAACGCTCTTTTCTTGTCTTTCCTTCTTTTCCAGTTTTAAATCTCTTTGAATTTGAATAGTTTTTATTATTATGTTTGCAGTATTTTAGCTTCTTTTTTTAAAGATTTTATTTATTTATTTAACAGAGTAGAGAGGCAGGCAGAGAGGAGGAAGCAGGCTCCCCGCCGAGCAGAGAGCCTGACGCGGGCCTCGATCCCAGGACCCTGAGACCGTGACCTGAGCTGAAGGCAGAGGCCCTAACCCTCTGAGCCACCCAGGCGCCCAGTATTTTAGCTTTTTGAGCACATGAAGTGTGACTATCACAACTGCTTTAATGTTCTTGTCTAATGGTATTATCTGTGATATTTCTAGGGTTCCTTCCAAATGATTGATTTTTCTCCTATTATGAGTCATATTTTCCTGCTTCTCTGTATTCCTGGTCATTTTTTACTGGCTGACAGACATCATGAATTTTAATGTGTTGGGTGCTGGATATTTCCGCGTTCCTATAAATATTCTTGGACTTTGTCCTGGGGCGCAGCTGAGTCATCTAGAGACAGTCTGACCCGTTGGGGACTTGTTCATAACCTGTGTTAGGCAACAGCAGGGCAGCACTCACCGCAAGGCTCGTTAGCCCTCACGACTGGGACAAGGTCCTTCTGAATACCCTACCACGTGACCTCTGAATTACGGGCTTTTCCAATCTGGCTAGAGGTGACCCTGGGTGAACCCAAAGGATTTTTCTCTCTAAACTTTTCTGGTAGTTCTTTTCCCGGCCTCGAGGACTTTCTCCCAGCAGGATCTAGTCAGCCTGGAGGGATACTCTCTACAACTCTCCGTAGTTCTCTCTCTGGTGTCTCTTTTCTTGCTGACCCTGGCTGCCCTGGCCCCCCACCCCATGCACGGAAGTTTGCTAAACTGCCCGGCGTCCAGCTCCTGGCAGTCAGTGGGGGCAATGAGGGCTCACTTCCTTGGTTTCCCACTTCTCAGGGACCACTGTCTCTCAAGCCCGCTTTTGTCTATTTATCCCGTTTTTTTAGTTGTTCAGGCAGGACGGTAAATCTGGTCCCTGCTGCTCGGTCTGTGGTAGAAGCAACGACCACTGTGCACATTATGGATTTTATTCAATCCCTTCAGCCACACAGCACTAGAGAGAAGTATCGCGAATCCTAGCCTACACTTGAGATTTTGTGACCTGCCCAAGGTCACACAACTAAGGGACAGCAGAAATAGGACGCAGTGCTAGTCTGTGCTAGAAGCCCTCCCTGAACCTGTGCTGACGAGGCCTCGAGGGGGTGTCCAACACAGGGGCCCCACGCAGGGGGATGTAGGGTGCACGTCTAAGGGCCTCCCAAACACAGAGCGGACTGAGGAAGTCCAGAGACACACCAGAGAGGGTCTGAGTCTGCGTGTCTTTGTGGGAAAGGCCCTGGCCACTGGAGGGATGCTCTCCCTGTGCCAGCCCGGTCTCCGTCTGCGACAATGGGACTCAGTATCCCTGGCTCTGCGGCCCTGTCCTCCTCCAATCTTCCGCCAGTGCCACATGGCAAGCCTGAGGGGACTGTGCAGCCCAGGCCCCAGGGGACGGGCCATCACGCCACACTGGTCCCACGTGCGCCGATCGCAGCCACGGGCCGTTGTTAAGCCGCCAGCGCTAAGGGGGTCTGGAACATTCCAGCACTATCTCACGCGCTCCACACAACCCTCCCAAGTTCATTCCCGTGTTCTGGGCTTCATGCTGGGCGCGCAGGTACCCCCAGACAGGAAGGGCTGCGTTGCTGCATCCGGGCAAGAGGTCAATTTGAGGCTGAGGCTCCCGTTCATCTGAGGAAGCCCACTGCCCCTTAGGCTCCGCCTCCCAGCCGTCCGTGCCCCAGGGCAGGGAGCAGCCGCACACGCTGACCGGGTCAGCCCAGACGCCTGAAGCTCAGCTTCTCCCCTCCAGAGGGGGAGGGTATTTGCCCCTGTGATTTCCGGAAAGTGGACAGCAGCCTCCGGTCCCCAATCTACTTGGTGACAGGAAGCTCGGGAATTTGAGTCCTTTGGGGTTACTGCGACAGAATTCCACAGCCTGGGTAGCTTACCAACAACGGGAACATGCTTCTCACACTTCTGGAGGCTGCACGTCCGAAACCAGGGTACCAACGGACTGCCTGGGCAGGGGCCCTCCAGCCTGTGGGTGGCCAGCCCTGTCTGGACACGCCTGTGTCCCTTCTGCAAGGACATCAAGCCCAGCCATCACTGACGGCGCTACCCTTGTGGCCTGATCACCTCCAAAGCCCGTTTCCTAAGGCCATCACCTTGGGGGGAGGCTTGAACGTAGGAATGGGGGTCCCCGTCAGCGCCTGCTCTCGGCGCCGGCTCTAGGTGAGCAGGCTGGTCGCCTCGGGTTCTGGGGGGTGACCCACACCTCTTAATTTTGCAAACCAAATCCCTGGAGACACATTCATGGAGCTTTTCCTCTTTTCCTGAAGCTGACCAGGAGAGAAGGAAACACTTGCTCACCAGACCATGGCCGGTCCTACTCGGCACTGGGGTCAGAGGCAGTCTGAATGCAGGAAATTGAGCCCCGCCCAAGCTTACAGAACACTTTTCTGACCCTGGGCTGGCTGGAGAGCCGGGGTCCATGGCACCACGAGCCCTGGGGCATCGAGGAACAATGAGAGGGGAGGTCAGAGCCCAGTCAGCCCCCAGCCCTCCGGGTGTGAGGCTTGCTGCAGCCAGTGGTCTGCTCAGGAGGTGGGAGGTGGAGGAGTTGGGAGGTGAGACGGTGCCACCTCCCTCCCCCCAGCACTTGCTGACCTTCCCTCACCGTGGTGAACAGGGCAGGGGTGCTGGGGGCGCCTGAAGTGAGGGGAGGGGTAGAGCTGGAGAAGACCTCCTCTCCACCAGCCTCTGGTTGGGCCAAGCAGCTGCAGGAAGGTTGCCCTCTCCAGGCCCACTGCATGGATAAG
>PITA01035887.1:0-10057 GCA_004023965.1 Spilogale gracilis | reverse complement strand
ATCATTGTCACCATCTTCATTACAATAATTGTCTCTTTGGGACAAAGAGGCCCTCTTAGGGCCCACTGAAAGAAATTCCTGCTAATGGGAACTAGAGGCAGGAAGCAGCACTTCATATTACTTGGACAAGGAGCTGGTGCAGTTTACTTTAAAGAGCTCTCAAAACCAGTCACTAATTAGGGATGTTACCAGTTTCCCTATATTCTTATTAGTGAGAGTTATTAATGGTTTTTTAAAGCATAACATTCTGTAAATACTGGGGAAGGGCTTTGTAAATACACAAATTTGGGCCCATGGAGAATGATTCAGAAATCTGGGTGCTTTAGCACTTTTATGTGAAAAACTTTATGATAGATCCCCATGAAGTCAGCGCTCTATAGATGGCTCTCCAGGTCCTTCCAAATGTGACATTCTATGATTCTGTGGCAACTACGACAGAGAACAATAAGAAAAGTGAGGGTGATTTGTCAAATTTTGGAGTATACGTTTGTACTTAGTTTGCTAGGGCTGCCATTATAAGTTACCACAGACTGAGTGAGAAATTTATTTCTCACAGCTCTGGAGGCTGGAAATCTGAGGTCACTGTGTCAGCAAGTTTGGGTTCTCCTGAGGCCTCCCTCCTTGGTTTGTAGATGATTACTTCTCTTTGTATTATCACATAATATTTTCTCTGTGGGCTCATTTGGAGTCTCTTTGTGTGTCCAAATTTCCTCTTTTTTTTTTAACTTAATAATTTTTATTTTTTTTATAATCCAGCCACCCTATCCCTCCCCCCTCACCCTTCAGCAACCCTCAGTTTGTTTCCTGAGGATAAGAGTCTTTTATGGTTTGTCTCCCTCTCTGGTCCCATATTATTTCATTTTTTCCATCCCCCCATGAACCACCTCCCTGCCTCTCAAATTCCTCATATCAGAGATATCATGTGATAATTGTCTTTCTCTGATTGACTTATTTCACTCAGCATAATACCCTCCAGTTCCATCCATGTCATTGCAAATGGCAGGTTTCGTTCTTTTTTATGGCTGTGTAGTATTCCATTGTATATATATATATATACACACCACATCTTCTTTATCCATTTATCTGTTAGTGGACATCTAGGTTCTTTCCATAGTTTGGCTATTGTGGACATTGCTGCTGTAAACATTCAGGTACATGTGCCCTTTTGGATCACTGCATTTGTATCTGTAGGGTAAATACCCAGTAGTGTGACTGCTGGATCATAGGGTAGCTCTATTTTCAACTTTTTGAGGAACATCTATACTGTTTTCCAGAGTGGTTGCACCAGCTTACATTCCCACCAACAGTGTAGAAGGGTTCCCCTTTCCCTGTATCCTGGCCAACATCTGTTGTTTCCTGACTTGTTAATTTTAACCATTCTGACTGGTGTCAGGTGGTATCTCACTGTGGTTTTGTATTTCCCTGATGCTGAGGGATGTTGAGTACTTTTTCATACATCTTGGTCATTTGGAAGTTTTCTTTGGAGAACTGTCTGTTCATGTCTTCTGCCCATTTCTTGATTGGATTATTTGTTCTTTGGGTGTTGAGTTTGATAAATTCTTTATAGATATTGGATACTACCCCTTTATCTGATATGTCATTTGCAAATATCTTCTTCCAATAAAATTTTTAAAAAGTTTAAAAAAAGATATTGATAAGATAAAATAATTAAAAAACATTAAAATAGGAAAGAGGAAAAAATATAAAAAATAAAATGAGAAAAAATAAAATTAAAAAATTTAACTTTGAAAGAATAAAGAGTCATGGGGAAAAAAAACATGAATTTTATGTGGTGCCTTCCCCTGAAGTTCTGCAATTCTCATTGACTGGTGAACTTAGTCTTGGCTGGACGTTCTTGCAGATCTTCTGGGGGAGGGGCCTACTGCAGTGATTCTCAAATGTCTTAGCCCCAGGCAGAATTGCTCCACCCTTGCCAAGGGGCCAGGCTAAGTAATCTGCTCAGGTTCACTCTTAGCTTTTGTTCCCTGATCGCTTTCCATACAGCTTTGGAGGATGGAAATGAAGATGGTGGCCCCCCAGTCTCAGGTCCTGTGACTGAGCATTTCTATCTCTGGCGCTCAGCCCCCTTTGGAGTCTCCAAACCCAACAGATTCCTGCTGCATGCTCCCACGCCACTTATGCTGGTGGAGGAAGGAGGGGTTCTCCCCATATCTGCCACTTGTGGAGTCCCTGCTTGAAGAGCAGTGGCCTGACTGTGCCTTGGATCATGGTTTAAGGTAAGCCTGAGCTGAGAGCCTACTTCTCTGCTCTGTCCATGCAGCCGGCTTTCCCACTCCAATACCTGGGAGCTCTGCCATGCTTAGGCACCCCAGGTCCTTCTGTGACCCTGCGGGTCCTGAGACCACACTGTCCCAGCCAGGGTTCCACCCCTCACTTAGTCTCTAGGTTGATGTCCCCAGGGAAGCAGACTTCTCTGATTTTGTGCTCCGCTGCTCTACTGCTGGCGGGGATCTGGCCACTCTCACTCCCAGTCTATCTTACCAAATGTTGCCTCCAATGCACTTCTCTACATGCCCTGCCTTCTAGAAAGTGGTCACTCTTCTGTTCCTAGAATTGCCGCTCTTCTCTTCGATCTCCTGTTCAGTCTGTAGGTGTTCCGACTGGTTTGATAACCATCTAGCTGAACTCCTGGGACCTGATAATATCTAGGTCTCCTACTCCTCTGTCATCTTGCTCCTCCTCCCCAAATTTCCTCTTATAAGGACACTAGTCATGTTGGATTCAGGCCCACCTTAAGGGTCTCCTTTAAACTCCTCAGCTCTTTAAAGTCCTTATCTTCAAATATAGTTGCATTCTGGGGTACTGGGAGTTTAGGCTTCAACATATGAATTTGGGGGGACACAATTCAGCCCATAACAGTAAAAACCTTAAAAAATGTTCAGAAGAATTCACTTCTAGGAATTTATTCCAGAAGAGAGAGAGGCTCCCAAAATGTTCCTCATAGCAAGAGTCCTACCTAGAAGTGAAAAGACTTTTAAGGCCTTGTCTGCATTTTCCTGGCCCCTGACAAATTCAGACATTAGTGTCCAAGATTTTTAGAAAGAGGGGCTTCAGGCAGAAGCTGAAGGAACTGTTTTCATGGGAGGCCTTGTGGGCTAAGCAATGACATGTGGTCTGAATCCTTCTAACACAAAATAATATAAATACTAAAATGGGATCTAGGCTTCCTCCAAATATGAAGCAGAATATAAACCACTTAAAGCTTATGGGGACTCCAGTGATTTCCAGTGGATACCAGTGTACCCAAAGAATATTCATAAGAGCTATTATTCTGAAAGGAGCTGAGTTGTTAGTGAAGTAAAGTGAAGCTTCTATCCCAGGGACTTCCATGAGTGTTCCAGGCTGAGATTCTGCACGAGTAAGTGTGGGAAAAAGAGATGGTGTAAAGTACATTACCACTGTAAGGTAGACTTTTAGTCTGTACTCACAAGCTGAAGAGACCTGAGGAAATTCAAATACTGCTTACTTTGGAGGAAAAAAGAGAAAAAAGAGAAAAAACAGCAAATGTTCAACAATTAGAAGATTGGGTAAGTAAATTATTCTGTATACATATAAATATGACATTGTGCAATTATTAAAAATCATGTTATAGAAGAATATATATATTTTTGAGAAGTATTCATGATATAGTGCTAAGTAAAAAAGGCAAGAATAGTATAATAACTTTTGGTTAATGAAAATTGTCAATCAGTTACCCACTTAAAATGCCACATGTGTGCACACCAAGTTTTGTTTGTTGATCGGTTTTTCCTAAAGATTTTATTTATTTGAGAGAAAGAGAGAGAATGAGTGGGTGAAAGAGGGAGCACAAGTTAGGTGAGAGGGGCAGAGAGAGAGAGAAGCAGACTCCTTGCTGAGCAGGGAACCTGACTCAGGGCTCAATCCCAGGACCCTGGATCAGGGCCTGAACTGAAGGCAGATGCTTAACCAACTGAGCCACATAGGCACTCCCCAAGTTCTGGTTTTATCTTTGGATGAGGAGATTCAAACTTTTTTTCCTTAGTGATTTTCTGTGCATTTTCAAGTTTTCTGCATTGTACATATAGGTTATTTATATAATATGAGTTTTAAAAGAGTTTAGTAAAAGAAAACCCAGTTCTGCTAAAATGGTATCCAGACTGATACCTGTCATTAATCTGTCTATGTGATTTGAGAAGGACTATTTTTTTTTTATTTGGAAATTATGTCTTTTCTACTTTTTCATTAAGTTATCATTTTGAATAAAATGACAAAGATAGCAGATGGTAATTTAAAATATGTTTACCTGAAAAAAAAGAAAAAGTTCGTAACCCTATACCAATGTCATTGCTTCAAACATTTTCTTATATATCTCTGAGATCTAGCAATCTGGAAATAATTGCAATAAGTATTTCATAATTTAAAATAAAACTCTCACTCATACATCTTAAACATACATGCTGCACATCTTTCCTTCCTTTTATATACTGGTATGTTGTTTGTGTTTCAACTGGATTGCATTGTTCTTCCTACTCTGTGTTGGTTGGTGGACCATCCAATAGATTTGGATCATATGCCTTCCCACCTCTACAACTCCCAATGCTAAATAAGTAAAGCAATTACTTCAAAATATTCTCCAAGTTGTATTTTTGCATATCTTTAGGTGTACGTATAAATAATATAATAGAATATCCTATTATGTAATATATAATATATATGTATTATGTAATATATATGTAATATAATAAATATATATTTATCATATCTTTGTGTATACATATATTTATATACAAATACATATCTATTATATATTTATACAATAGCATATATTATTGTATTTAATATTATATATAAATTGTATTTATACAATAATATATGTTATACATATATATACTGTTTTCTCTTTAACTTAAATAATTCTGTACTTGACACAATTCACATGCCCAATATTCTATGGACATTTTCTGCCATGTGAAATGATCCTGAGCCACCTTACATAATTATACAGTTCCATTCTTTTGTTCATGAAAGAATCACCCTGTCTTTTTATTTATGAAATTTGACCTAGGTCTCATCATTTTCTCTTCTCTGTCTAAAATGTCCCCAAAATCCATTTTAAATCTAAATCTTCTTTAGTGTGTACCTTGCTTTCCTGAACTGGTATTTAGTTAAAAGAAGAGGAAGAAGAAGAGGAAGGGAAGTGGGGAGAGAGAAAGGGGAGGAAGGGGAGGAGGCAGAAGAGGAAGAAGAATAAAGAAGGAGAAGAGTAACATTCAAAAGTGAGATGCTATGTAAATGATTACTTCAGAAAGAGTTGTTTGGAGAGAAGTAATTTATTCTTTTAGAATATATTATGAAAGATAAATCATAACTGGGATTATTGAAATGTTGGTCAGAGTGTCTGTAATTATCAGGTGTTCCAAAAAGAATTTTAATTTAAAAACCATAGTAATTGGTATTTTTCAAAGAAGTCACATAGCTATATATACCTGAAAATGCATATTCTAAATACTTAACACAGCATTTAATGTATTAAATGCATTGTGTGCCTTAAGCAAATAATCCTGTAAAGGCAATACATTCCACCCACAGGTAGATTTACAAAATGGGGGAGGTAAGACTGTAGCAAGTTTGAAAGACATCTGCATGAAGGCAAAGGAAACACCCTGACAGAGGTGTTCCAAGAATATGAAAACCAACTCACTTACTTCATTAATTTACCCAGGGATTGAGTGAGGTTCACCTTCCAGAGTTAGTTTCTGTTTTTTTTTTTTTTTTTTAATAAAGAGAGAACAATTGGTTATTTCAAAGGGGTAATTTTGACTCTGAATATGCTTATTGTGTTCTGGATAGAGAAGAGGAGAACATTGTTAATGGAAATATTCTACTTTATTTTTTCTATTTTGTATTATTACACTCAACTTTTTCTCCAGATTTACATAAATTCAAATTTATCTCTGTTGTTTTTCCTTTTGAATATTTAATGATTGTCCAATAAATTTTAGATGAATGGGTGAATGAATTAAAATGAACAATGATGTTTTAAACTTCTAAAATTTATTACAGAAATTTCAAATATGAGCAAATTGAGAGATTAGTATAATAAAGTCCCATAGACCAATCACCCAGATTCCACAGTTATCAATTTGTTGCCAATACTGTTTCATCTTCACTTGTTTTGTCCCCAAACTTAATTCTTTTAAAGCAAATTCAAATGTCACATTATTTAATAAATAATATCTATAAATATTTTAATATATATTTCTAAATAATAAGTACTCTTTTAAAAACATATCTATAATATCATACCAAAAATTAATTATATCCTTTAATATATCTGGTCAAAGAGTTCCTATCTGTTTTGCACATATATAGTTTGTTTAAATTAGAATCCAATAAGGTCCATAAATTGCAATTGACTAATGTATCTCTCTCTTTTTTAAGACTTTATTTATATTAGAGAGAGTGGAGAGCCCAAGTGTGGCAGAGGTAGAAGGAGAAGCACACTCCCCAATGAGCAGGGAGCTGCATGTGGGACTTAATCCCAGGACCCCAAGATCATGACCTGAGCCAAAGGCAGATGCTTAATTGACTAAGCCACGGAGGTGTCCCTGATTAATGTGTCTCTTAAGGCTCATTTAATCTTTATGCTTTTCTCCATCTTTTTTCTTCTTAAAGTTTAGCTGTTGGAGTTGTTAGTCATGTAGAGTTTTTCATCTATAGATTTTGCTGTTCATGTGCCCCTGCCTAGGATTGCTTAGGATGTCTTCTTGTCTCTCTCTTTCCTATAAATTGATAGCTTGATATAAAGTCTGATCAGATTCAGGTTTGACTTTTTTGTTTTAGCAAGAATATTTCATAAGCAGTGTTGGGTACATCCATCAGAAGCATATAATATCTGGTTGCATCTCTTTTTGAGATATTAACAGCCATTAATAATCATTGCCTAATGTGCATCTGAATGTTTATAGCAGCAATGTCCACAATAGCCAAACTATGGAAAGAACCTAGATGTCCATCAACAGATGAATGGATAAAGAATATGTGGTATATGGGGTGCCTGGGTGGCTCAGAGGGTTAAGTCTCTACATTTGGCTTGGATCATGATCTCAAGGTTCTGGGATCGAGCCCCACATTGGGCTCTCTGTTCAGCAGGGAGCCTGCTTTCCCCTCTCTCTCTGCCTGCCTCTCTCCTGTTTGTTATCTCTTTCTCTGTCAAATAAATAAATAAAATCTTTTTAAAAAAAGATGTGTTTATACACACACACACACACACACACACACACACACACAAACACGCACACATACATACAGTGGAATACTATGCAGCCATCCAAAAACTCCGAAATCTTGCCATTAGCAATGACACGGATAGAACTAGAAGGTTTTATGCTAAGTGAAATAAGTCAATCAGAGAAAGACAATTATCATATGATATCTCTGATATGAGGAACTTGAGAGACAGGGAAGGATGTTGTGGGGGAAGGGAGGTAAAAATGAAACAAGATGGGACTGGGGAGGGAGAAAAACCATAAGAGACTTAATCTTGGGGCGCCTGAGTGGCTCAGTTGGTTGGGTGACTGCCTTCGGCTCAGGTCATAATCCCGGAGACCCGGGATCGAGTCCCACATCAGGCTCCCTGCTCGGCGGGAAGCCTGCTTCTCCCTCTCTCACTCCCCCTGCTTGTGTTCCCTCTCTGGCTGTGTTTCTGTTTGTCAAATAAATAAAATCTTTAAAAAAAAAAGAGAGAGACTTAATCTCAGGAAACAAACTGAGGGTTGGTGGAGGGGAGGGGAGTGGGAGAGCTGGGGTGACTGGGTCATGGACATTGGGGTGGGTATGTGCAATGGTGAGTTGAGTTTTGTAGGACTGATGATTTATAGGCCTGTACCCCTGAAACAAATAATACATTATGTTAATTGAAAATAGTTAAAAAAATAATCATTGCCTAGACCCATTAGTTTATGAAGAGCTGCAAAATGTACTGTTATTTCTTCTTCATTTACTAGCTTGAATACTCCTCTAAAGAAGTATTCTTTATCAACTATTTATTTCCCTGCAATATAAATTATATAATAAAGGTAGAGTAAATACTTAATTTTCCCCTATGTTTCCTTTTTTTTTTTTTTTTTAAGATTTTATTTATTTGACAGACAGAAACACAGCCAGAGAGGGAACACAAGCAGGGGGAGTGAGAGAGGGAGAAGCAGGCTTCCCTCTGAGCAGGGAGCCCGATGTGGGACTCGATTCCGGGTCTCCGGGATCATGACCTGAGCCGAAGGCAGTCACTTAACCAACTGAGCCACCCAGGTGCCCCATTTTCCCCTATGTTAACTAGTTTTCAATGAGTTTGATCTTTAATATTTTCCGAAAGTAATAAAATTTTTCAGTTATCTTTTGTTAAGATTTTATTTATTTATTTATTTTAGAGATATATAGGTGGGGGGAGGGGGAACAGAGGGAGAAGAACAAGCTGACTCCACACTAAGCATGGAACCCAGGGGCTCGATCCCACAACCCAGAGATCATGACCTGAGCTGAAATCATAAGTTCAATGCTTAACTGACTGAGCCACCCAGGATCCCCTCAATTATCATTATTAACACATGAATTTAAACATGGCTGATATATTTCAATCCATTTTAGATACCATTACTGCTGTTCAGATGATTCTATCTTCAGTGAGTCTCAGAGACCTTTGAAGTTGGCTGTTGAGTCCATTTGGCAAAATACTTACAGACTTATTAATATTTTTCTTGCTGTGTGGTATGACAAGATGTAGTACATTGCTTGCCCTATACATGGAATCAGGCACTTTCCCAGGGACCTCTGGTATGTTTTTAATGGGAAGTAGTATCTCAAGATCACCATCTGGGTGGTGGGGGTACCTATTGCTTCTAGGCCTTTTCAGTGGACATAACTAGGAAATAAGGACTTTTTAAAAAAAATTTTATTTATTTATTTGGCAGAGAGAAACACAGCCAGAGAGGGAACACAAGCAGGGGGAGAGAAAGAGAGGGAGACAGGCTTCCTGCCGAGCAGGGGGTCCAATATGGAACTCAACACAGGACTCCAGGATCATGACCTGAGCTGGAGGTCAGTCGCTTAACCAACTGAGCCACCCAGGCGCCCCAGAAATAAATAATTTTAAGGTAAAACACATAATAATTGTACACTGATACTTCTAATTCAAATTTAGAACTATAAAATTTTTACTTAAACTCTTCTTATATCTGCACTCCTTTGTTCCACACCAAAATTTCAGATTTTGATTGGCATTGAGATAATTACTGATTAGCTTTATTCCACAACAAATATATAGTAGAATCAGAATAATACTATTAAAACTACTACCAATAATTTGATTACTGAAAATAGTTTCAGTTGCATTTATACTTCTTTGGTCCCTAGAATATATTTTACTAGGAATGAATATTCAGAATATTGCATTTTGAAGTTACTTGAGATATTTAGCTTCTGTGTGGTTATATTGCCAAACTAGATATACAACTAGTATGCACACATGTAATTACATTATCATGCACCTTCTTTTCCACTGTGCTTTTTCACTTAGGATTGCATAGTAGTGAATAAAAATAGTCTACATGCCTTTTTTCACCAGTTTGGTACTCTTTGGTGTGGGTATGCCAAATTAATTTAGCTTGTCCCCATTGATTTAAGTGTTGTTTGTTTATCTAAAGGGAGGGCAAGCAGGGTGGGGGAGTACAGAGAGAGGGACAGAGAGAGAGTCTTGTTTTTTTTGTTTTGTTTTCAGAGAGAGAGACTCTTAAGCAGGCTCCATGCTCTGTGCAGAGCCTGACATGGGTCTTGGTCTCATGACCCTGAGGTCATTACCCTAGTGGAAATCAAGGGTCAAATGCTATAACCAACTGAACTACCCAGGTGCCCCAATCTGGGTTTATAGTTTTGCTTTCACAGTAGTGTTTTTTTTTAAGATTTTATTTTTATTTATTTGATAGAGAGAAATACAGCCAGAGAGGGAACACAAGCAGAGGGAGTGAGAGAGGGAGAAGCAGGCTTCCCGCCAAGCAGGGAGCCCGATGTGGGACTCGATCCC
>PITA01035886.1:0-10065 GCA_004023965.1 Spilogale gracilis | reverse complement strand
TTTGTGATCTTTTTTTCTCTGAAATGTTTTAGAATTCTTTTCCTTATCCAAGGTGTCTGAAATGTAATGATGATATGCCTTGAAGTAGGTCTTTAAAAAAATTCATTGTTCTGGGTGAGTCCTATCTGGGAAATTTCCTTCTGTTATTTCTCTGATGATTTGTTCCCCTCTGTTTTCTCTGACCTTTCTTTCTTTCTTTCTTTTTTCTTTCTTTTTTTTAAAGATTTTATCTATTTATTTGACAGCGAGAGAGAGAGAGAAAGAAAAAGAGAGGGAAAGAGAGAGAGAGAACAAGAAGGCAGAAGCAATCTTCCTGCAGATCAAGAAGCCCAATGAGGAACTGACCTGAGCAGAAGACAAGACGCTTAACCAACTGAGCCACCCAGGTGCCCCAATCTCTCTTTTTGAAACTCATTAGTAAGTCACTGAATGGATTCTATAATGTTCTCATCTTTTCTCTTCTGTTTTCCATCTTTCCCAAATGTATTCTCCAGTGTTTGTATTGAATATTTAATATACACCACCATAGATTTGATTGATTGATTGATTGATTGATTTTTAAGATTTTATTTATTTGGCAGAGAAAAACACAGCCAGAGAGGGAGCACAAGCAGGGGGAGTGAGAGAGGGAGAAGCAGGCTTCCTGCTGAACAGACAACCTGAGGTGGGACTCGATCCCGGGTCTCCGGGATCATGACCCAAGCCGAAGGCAGTCACTTAACCAACTGAGCCACCCAGGCGTCCCAGATTTTACTTTTAAGAACTCTTTCTTTATGTGTTTTCCTTTTTTTTTAAAATCACTTTTTGTTTTTGTCTTATAAATACATAATCTTTGTCTCTATAGTGATAATAATCAAGTATAGTTTCTTTGAGTCCTTTTTTCCTTGCATTGTTTCTATTCCCACCAGATCCTTTCACTTTCATGTGTACTTTCCTTACTATGTTGGAGGCATTCATCAAATTTCTAGTGATTCTTCCATTGCTAGTCATATTTAAGAATGAGACTCTAGGGGAGCCTTGGTGGCTCAGAGGGTTAAGCCTCTGCCTTTCGCTCAGGTCATGATCTCAGGGTCCTGGGATCGAGTCTCACATGGAGCTCTCTGTTCAACAGGGAGCCTGCTTCCTCCTCTCTCTCTGCCTGCCTCTCTGCCTATTTTTGATCTCTCTCTCTGTTAAATAAATAAATAAAATCTTTTTAAAAAATGAAACTCTAAATATTTTATTAGACTTCCCTGTGTAGAGAACTGAGTTGGGAATTTCACAAGTAGATGCTCTAGTAATGAACGAGCTTTTTACTGGGCTCCCCAGTTCTAAGTGTCTGGAGAGCTTCTTTCTGTTCTTTGTCTTCTATTTCTCTGGGAGCTGTGTATTTACTTAATGCCCTTTTTCTCTTCTTTTTAAAAATTTTTCTTTATTTATTTTTAAGATTTTATTTATTTATTTGACAGAGAGAAACACAGCTAGAGAGGGAACACAAGCAGGGGGAGTGAAAGAGGGAGAAGCAGGCTTCCTACTGAGCAGGGGGAGCCCAATGCGGGGCTTGATCCCAGGTCTCCGGGATCATGACCTGAACTGAAGGCAGATGCTTAATGATTGAGCCACCCAGGCGCCCCTTAATGCCCCTTCTCTGAGCCACTGACCAAAAGTTGTCTAGCTGGGCAGGATGAGAATAGAAAGGAACTTGGGGATCTATTTTATATGTAGATTTTAACCTATCCCTCCTAATTTCAGCCTGCACCTGACCTCCCCTTCAGGGACCTGGCAGGTCCCAAATGCTGGGGCTTTACAGATCCTCAACTTCATTCTTAGGTTTTGCGTTTTTTCCTCTCTGCTCAATTTACTTCTCCTTCATCCACTTTACATCTACCAAACAATTATCCTTGGCCAAACACGTATTAAAATCTGTAATCATTATCTTGCCTCTTACCATTGTTCCTTGTAAGCTAAAGCCTATTCTATTCCTTTGCTGTTATTTTAGACCGATTTGAAGAAGTGGGGGTGGGGGACAGGACAGCTAGAGGCCAAATAGTCGAAGACAAATCACTCTTTTTTTTTTTTTTTTTAAGATTTTATTTATTTGACAGAGAGAAACACAGCCAGAGAGGGAACACAAGCAGGGGGAGTGAGAGAGGGAGAAGCAGGCTTCCCATGGAGCAGGGGGCAGGTGTGCGGGATCATGACCTGAGCCGAAGGCAGTCGTCCAACCAACTGAGCCACCGAGGCACCCTGACAAATCACTATTTTAAACAGAATTCCAAAGTATATCTTGGGCAACACACACTTTAGGGCCACTGGATAGAACACACTTGAAATACTGGATGACTGCTGACTAAATACATAAACTAATGAATTTATGCAGAATTAATGATTTATGAAAAACAAATAATGATGTTTGTTGAATTATCAACCTGGGGGGATCATCAGATCCTGAAATAAAAATTCCTCTCAAACAAACAAATGAATAAGAAAGAAAGAAGATAGGAAGGAGGAAAAATCACAAACATGTTGACTAGAGCTATTTTTTAAAAGGGAGATCCTACATTTATTTTATTTATTTATTTTTTAACTAATCTCTACTCCCAATGTGGCGCTTGAAGTCATGACTCTAAGACAGAGCCCCTCATGCTCCACCAACTGAGCCAGTTAGGCACCCCTAACTGTAGCTAGTTCTATATTCATTTTTGTACTTTTCTATATTTTCTAAATTTTATACACTGTGGATCATTACTTTTTAAGTGTGAATGAGTGTATGGGAGAAAATTTCTGTACCTTTCCCAATACCTCAACTAAAGTCCATAGATTAATTGAACAAGCTTTTACTGACTGCTTAGACCAAAGTTACATACCTCAGAGGCAGTAATAAATAGGTAAACATTTTCTGAATCATGATCTGAAAAGAAACTGTTTTTGAAAAGTTTAGAAGAAGGAAATATCTTGTGGGCAATTTTTTAAACTGAAAAGCAACAGGGTTTTCAACATTTTTACATTTGTTTAAAAAAAAACAACACCATGTATCTGGTGCCTATCATCTCACAGATTCCATGCACGGAGTTGGAGATCAAGAATTTAGAGTCTAGGGACGCCTGGGTGGCTCAGTCAGTTAAGCATCTGCTTTCTGTTCAGGTCATGATCCCAAGGTCCTGGGATTGAGCTCTGCTTCAGACTCCTTGATCAGCAGAGAGCCTGCTCTTCTCTCTGCCTCTCCCCCCCCACATACACAAATAAATAAATAAAATCTTTAAGAAACAATAACAGAAAATAATCCATAGGCTAAACTAGGAATTCATAGTGATGGTGTGGTGGGTTCTTGAAAAAGACTTGGGGAAAATACAGCTGCCTGCCTTTTATGATGTATAAATGAATGCATATGTGGCCAATTCTCTTGGTTTTCTACCCAACAATCACTTTTCCCACTCTGCACTTCCCTTTGTTAGAGCCTTGATTTTGCTCCAGTGACTTCACTCTCCCCATATGTGACTTAGGAAATCTTCCTACTAGTCAAAGCTAATCATGGTAATACCATGTTTCCCTTGCCAATGACTAAAATCTGTAGAGCTTCTGAGAAACTAATAAGACACACGGCGAGAGACCATCTCCACCTTCTGTTGGACGTTGTTGCATCTGCACATAATCCCAGGAGCTTTGGTGACCGTACTGCTCTCAGCCTGAAGAAGAATCCAACACACAGAGGAAAATAGAGCCCAAAGAAACCTAGAGACGCAAAATCAGGCCTCTGGCGTACCATGCTTAGACCCTGACCTACCTTTGGATCTTTTGTTTTCTGAGAAAAACACATCCCTTTATTGTTTGTTTATTCCAATTTGGGTTATAGCGACTGTTACTAGCAGCAAAGGGCATCCTAACTGATACAATATGTTTGTCTCAGGAAGGGGCTTTGGTGCAAGGGACCAATGAGAGAAAAAGCAGTTGATACTATTAAGTGTTAGGCAAATTAGACAGACGAAATTCACACCTGGGGCCGGATTCTGTGCTCAACCAATGCAGTTTGATTGATTTGGCTTGGTAACGAAGCAAAAGGACTTCATTAAACCAGGAAATTAGGAACAAAAGTGTGAGCGCCATAAATGATCAGTTTCCTAATGGGGACAGCACTGATCTCTTTTTCTAACCAAAGCAAAGAAATGGAAAAAATTCAGAAAGTTTTCCTCACCTAGTGATTATTACAGAGAATTCTTTTGTGAGGATCTAGAGCTTACATGCAGTAGAGACGGTGAATTTCATTCATCCATTGGCTCATTCATTCATTCATTTAGTCAACAAATGTACTTTTGAGAAGACACCAAGTGCCAGGCATATTAGTCAACAAGACAGACATAATTCTCTGACCTAAAAGAATATATTTGTCTAGTGGGAAATAAAGGTGTTATATATTTATTTATTGGTTAAATATAAATTGTGATGGATATTTTATTTGTTTAATTTATTGATTTTTAAGACTTTATTTATTTATTTGACAGAAAGAGAGAGAGATCACAAGCAGGGGGAGCGACAGGCAGGGGGGAGGGTGAAGTAGACTTCAACCCAGGACCCCAGGATCATGACCTGAGCTGAAGACAGAGGCTTAACTGAGTGAACCACCCAGACACCGGGGGAAAAGAGTACTTAATTGAGAATGGAGACTGAGAGAGTCAGACAGTCAATGTGAGTGACATTACACTGAGAGCTGAAAGATAAATAATTATTCAGAGGGAGTTGTGAGCTGGGAGTGGGAGCATTCTTGGCAGAGGAGACCTGGTAGAAGAAATGAAAATACACCAGTGTGGCTGGAGGTTAGCAAATGAGTGGGAAGAGGATGTAAGATAAATTTTGGAGCAGGAGGGAAGGACCTAATTACATGGAAGGGTATATGAAGAATTTGGACCTTACTAAGTGCAATGGGAAGCCTCTAAAAAACTCTAATCAAAGAACTGGCAAGAAACAATTTATATTTTTAAATAAAAATGTGGCAGCTGCATGCAGAATAGATTTGAGATGGGGCAAGAAAGTCAACAATCACAATTATTGCAGGCAGGAGATAATGCTGATTTGGACTAGGGTTGTGACAATGGACAGGGAGAAAAATGGAAGTGAGAAATGTTTTGGATGAAGAGAGAAAGCAAAAGGTAAAGGATGCTTCCTAGGTTTCTGTTGTAAACACATGTGTAAAGGCCGGTATTATAAATGGGTAAAGAGGAAACAGCAAGAGAAGCGGTTTCTGGAACAAGAAACTTAAGAGTTCAGTGTGCAATGCCTGTCAGTTATCCAACTGGACACATCAAGTAGATAGCTGGTTATAAAGATCTAGACTAAATGTTAGGATTGGAGGTAAAAAGTTAGGTATCATCAATAGATAGATGGCATTTAAAGTCACATGAATGGATGAGTTTATCTAGGAGACTATGAATGAGAGGTGGAAAAGAAGCCCAGAAGTTTCATATTTTAAAGGGTGGGGAGAGGAAGACCCTCCAGAAGAGGCTCAGAGAGTAGCTGGTCAGGTTGTTTAAAACTAGAAGAGATCTGTGGTACTACAAATGAGGGTTTTACAAAGGAGGAAGTGGTCAATTACATTGATTGCAATGAAGACAGGAAAATGTCCCTTGATTCTGGCACCATGGAGGTCACTGATTGCTATAGTGAGACTGTCAAGTGGATTGAATTCTGCTGCAAATATTAGAGAATCAATTTACTGTGGATTAACCCTTGCACCATCAGAGTCCAATGGATCCATTTTTAGAGTTTGAGTTTGTTTCATGAGAGGTTCTATTTATAAGGATGGATATTTCATGAGTTTACTTAAACTCCTCCAAAAACTAAAAAGTAAATGTACTTAAAAAATGTAATAACTCATTCTGTTTCACAATTACCACATGGGTACATTGAAGTCTTTTGTAATTAATGGGATCTTAGAGATCTTAATTTCCTTTAGCTTTAACCATTTTGAGGTATTATCATTCTAGGAATTATTTCAACAATACTCAACAACAATTACCAGCTATGCTAGAGAAGACAAAATAAGAAAACAATTTGGAATTGCCTAGAAGGTTGATTCAATAGTAAAACAAATCATCACTACTATGTCATTCTTCTATTATTGCATTGTCCAAAGCACTATGTCATCTTTTAAGAAGGTATAAAAAATCTGGAGATATCTTTGTAGTTTTTTTAATTAAACCTTTTATTAATCACGATAAAAATTCAGAAGTTTCATGTGGCAAAGAAAAGGATAGGAGAAAACACTTCAAAAGTGTAAGAAAAATCAGAAAATAAATGCACTAGACTTTATGATGGTGAAATTTATCACACAAGTGTAATACCAGATGATGTCCTTATTTATATATTTTTTAAAGATTTTATTTGTTGTTTTTAAAGTAATCTGTACACCCAACATAGGACTTGAACTCAAAAGCCCAAGATCAAGAGTCACATGCTCTACCAACTGAGCCATCCAAGTAGCCCAGATGATGAGTCTTTAGATGATGGTATCCTAAATGTTTTCAAACTCAAAAATTGATAACTCAACAATATATATTTAATTTTTTAAAAGATTTTATTTATTTGACAGAGAGAAACACAGCTAGAGAGGGAACACAAGCAGGGGGAGTGAGAGAGGGAGAAGCAGGCTTCCCGCCGAGCAGGGAACCCAATGCGGGGCTAAATCCCGGGTCTACGGGATCATGACCTGAGCCGAAGGCAGTCGCCCAACTAACTGAGCCACCCAGGCGCCACCCAACAATATATATTTAAAGATAAAAAGGAAATATGGTATTCCTACCCATTCAACAGGAATGACTTCATTATTCAATATTTTGCAACAAGAACCTGAGCCATCCAAAAAACATGTGATGTATTTTGTCATCTTTTTTGATGTTTTGCATTGTATATAGTTGGTGTAGTTTGCAAGTCAACAAATGCTAAAGGCAATGTATATGCCAAGGTGACTGGAAGGAATCATGATGTAGAAAGGAAAAATTCATTGAATTGTTACTTCTTTTTTCCTCCATTTTTAAAAAAAGATTTTATTTATTTATTTGACAGAGAGAAACACAGCTAGAGAGGGGACACAAGCAGGGGGAGTGAGAGAAGGAGAAGCAGGCTTCCTGCTGAGCAGGGAGCCCAATGCGGGGCTCAGTCCTAAGACTCCGTGATCATGACCTGAGCTGAAGGCTGATGCTTAATGACTGAGCCACTGAGGCACCCCTTTCCTCCAGTTTTATTGAGATATAACTGACATACATTGTATAAGTTTAGGAAGTCCAATGTGTTTAAATTGTTAGTTCTATTTGTTGTTTATAAATCTAAATATGAAAATGTCTTACAGCTGAGAAGAAGATGGTTACCTTCTTTTCAAAAAGATTTCAAGCCACCTACACTTTCAGAAGTATTTTGGTTGATTCAAGGGCAAGAAGTAGCAAAAGTAAGAATCAACTAGAAATTAGAGATGTATTTTTAATTTGGAGTCAATATTTATGAGATGATTTTATTCCTGGTCATGAACACTGACTGACCAATAGTTGTATGTAAAGGATATGGCTTGATGTACCTGGCCTCAGTCGGTAGAGAATGTGACTCTTGATCTCAGGGTTGAGCCCCATGATGGGTATAGGGGATTACTTAAAAAAAAAAAAAAAAAAGCATGGCCTATTTAGGGTAATATTTCTATAACTGCAGGAAAATATAGGGAAAAAATTGAATTTGCTGGGCGCTTGGGTGGCTCAGTGGGTCAAAGTCTCTGCCTTCGGCTCAGGTCATGATCTCAGGGTCATGGAATCGAGGTCCCGCATCGGGCTCTTTGCTCAGCAGGGAGCCTGCTTCCTCCTCTCTCTCTGCCTGCTTCTCTGCCTACTTGTGATCTCTCTGTCAAATAAATAAATAAAATCTTTTAAAAAATTTGAATTTGTTATGTTTAAAAATTTTTTTAAAGATTTTATTTATTTATTAATTTGACAGAGAGAGAGAGAGAGAACACAAGCAGGGGAAGCAGCAGGCAGAGGGAGAGGGGGAAGCAGGCTCCTGGCTGAGCAAGGAGCTTGGGACCCTGGGATTATGATCTGAACTGAAGGCAAACACTTAACCAGCTGAGTCACCCAGGTGCCCCACACTGTTTAAATTCTTATTCAAATTTATTTAAAAATTTTTCCCTACTATCTTTTATTTGTGCTTCTTATAAATGATTTGCAAAATGACTTGAAAATATGAAAAAATAGGGTGCCTGGGTGGCTCAGTCAGTTAAGCATCTGCCTTCAGCTCAGGTCATGATCCCAGGGACTTGGATTGAGCCCCACATCGGGCTCTCGCTCCACAGGGAGTCTCTCTCTGCCCTTCCCCCCCACTCGTTCTCTCTCTCACAAAGAAATAAAATCCAAAACAGTTTTATTTTTTTATTTTTATTTTTTAAAGATTTTATTTATTTAACAGAGAGAGAGATCACAAATAGGCAGAGAGGTAGGCAGAGAGAGAGGGGGAAGCAGGCTCCCCGCAGAGCAGAGAGCCTGATGTGGGACTCGATCCCAGGACCCTGAGATCATGACCTGAGCCGAAGGCAGAGGCTTAACCCTCTGAGCCACCCAGGCGCCCCCCAAAACAGTTTTAAAAAAATATGAAAAGATAAAGTGGGTCCTTTGGTGATTATTGGTGTACTAGGGTTTAACAAGCAGGGATTTATTTACTTCACATAACAAGCAATAGAAAACACAAAATAGGACCCTCTTATAGACTGTTTTGGCTTCAGATAATAGAAATATTATCTCATCAAATGGGGAAGGTCAGTTTAGGGTAGACATATTGTGGCTCAACAGTATTATCAAGACACAGCTTGCTCCGCATCTCTGCTCTGCCATCTTCAGAACTAACTGGTTTCATGCCCAGGTTGCTAATATGATAGCTATAGCATTACAAGTAGACAACCAACATTCAAAGGAAGAAACAATAGCAACCCACATCTCTCCTTATAGTTCTCTGTTAAGAGTGAGAAACCACTCCTTCTCTGGCTCCTTTCCTTCTTGCCTCCTTAGGTAGAATTGTCTCATGGGCTCATTCCTGAACTAATACCTTGCAAAAGCAATGGAATTACCCTCAGATCATTCAGCTAGTTGGGGGATAATGTCAGTTTACCTAGATATGCTGGGGAGGGATGGAAACCTGAACAAAGCTGGAGCTCTGTTAGGAAGAAGGTGTAATAGATATTAGGTAGGCAATCTAATCGTACAGGTGAAACTCCTAAAGCAACTTCTAGAACATACATTCATTAACTGGAGAAAACTGTCACCAGGACTCAGAACAGAATAGGAAAAGTATGTTAGCCCTTTTACAATTCTTCCTTTCTCATCTTAAGTGTTATTCTGTCATCTCCCAGGAATTCTGGATATTGCCTTACTCCCTTCTCTTGAAAGCTGCATACAGGAACAGGCAGCCAATAGACTTTCTAAGATGGAGTGAGTGGGATAATGTGAATGAGATGTATGGAACTGGGAGACAAGCCACATGACCATGCTGGAGACTGGGAGAATGATAAACTTAAGGGATGAGACAGTGACCCAATGGATGACAGGCAAAAGACAGGGTTTTTGTTGGTGTTTTTTTTTAAAGATTTTATTTATTTATTTGACAGACAGAAATATAGCTAGATAGGGAACACAAGCAGGGGGAGTCAGAGAGGGAGAAGCAGGCTTCCCGCTGAGCAGGGAGCCCGATGTGGGGCTCGATGTGGGGCTCGATCCTGGGTCTCGATCCTGGGTCTCGATCCTGGGTCTCGATCCTGGGTCTCCGGGATCATGACCCGAGCTAAAGGCAGTCGCTTAACCAACTGAGCCACCCAGGCACCCCAAAAGACAGGGTTTTTGAAGAGGCCTTGAACAGACAAGAAGAGAAATGAGACCGGGATAGGAAAGCTGTCTAGAGCTATTTCCCCACATTTTGCTGGGCAGGATTTTTGTATGCTTTTAAAATTAAGAGCGAGAGGTGTGGCCAGAACCAGATAATGAAGAAGAATGTGGTATTGGGAGGAAGTAAAGGGGGAAAAGGGAGAGAGAGAAGGGAAAGGGAACCATTTCAGTTCCTTTTTTTTCT
>PITA01035885.1:0-10063 GCA_004023965.1 Spilogale gracilis | reverse complement strand
TTGTGTTGCTACTTCAACACCTTATCTTAAAATTTTCTATTATGCTAAGAATTTCTTTGCGCAAAGCATTTCACATAGATCTCTAAATTTTGGTTAATAGGTCAGTGCATTCAATATTGCTCTTTATATAACGGATAAATTACTCTCTCAGCTGATATTTTAGCTACCTTATCTGGAGAGACACTTGTAAAGGTAATAAATAAGTATTCTTTATCATACTCAGAAAAGCAATGAATCATAGTTATAATCTGATGACAGTGTTGTCCTCTCAACATAATATTTTAGCCATTTGTGATAGAGTGTAATTATTTTCAGAAGACGTGCTAAATTAAATACAAAGATGGATATACCAACAACCTTTGGGGATTTTCCTTCTTCTCTTTTCATTTGTAAATGGGTTAGAAAGTTCATTATCCATATCAGATAAAACCAGGAAAAGTGTTATTAAAGTGAGGCCCAGAAGTCAGATTTTAGAATAAATTATCCATTTAACTCACTTCAATGTTCAGATGGCCTATAAGTAACTACATTATATACAAACTTTGTGAATTGTTCATTACTACATATAACATAACTGAAGAGGGATAGAAGCAGAAGAATGTTCACCTTCAGCCCAGAAGGCTGATCTAGAGTCTGCATGGCTCAAATAAGGATCAAATACGTGCTGTTTGCTACACTCTTAAAGGGTCTCATGACTGCCTGTACATCTCACTGATAGCTAAAATTGAGCTGAATGATATGCACCATAAAAATCTCACAAAACTAGTTTATGAGTGGAAACTCAAAAAACCATTTGTGATTTAACTAACACTCCTTGCATGTCCCCTCTCCCTTGGATACCAAGCATAGACACCCAGCTTCATACAGCACCTTTTTACACCAAAAACATCTCAAGTGGGGGCCTGGGTGGCTCAGTGGGTCAAAGCCTCTGCATTCAGCTCAGGACATGATCTCAGGGTCCTGGGATTGAGGCCTGAATTGGGCTCTCTTCTCAGGAGGGAGGCTGATTCCTCCTCTCTCTCTGTCAGCCTCTCTGCCTACTTGTGATCTCTCTCTGTCAAAAATTAGGTAAAATCTTTAAAAAAAAAATCTCAAGTATTCTTTCTGACTATGCCCTCAAGGCCCCACTTCTTCCTACTGTATGCCACAAAAAGGTATGCAAATCTACATCTTTTTATCTAAAATCCATGGAGCCAGATATACTTCAAATTTGTTTTTTAAATGATGAACTAAGCAGAAATTTTATTTCCAAGTTCATTAAAGATGATTACAAAATATCCTTTTAAAAGTGTCACAAGTTAAATCTAAGGCACCTCATCGAAGTAAAATACTTCTGACATTAAGAATTCATTTAGGTTGTCATATTTTCACATTATTTTGTGTTGAATCATTTGCATGTTCTGATGATCACAATAAAACAATTTTTTAAGACATAAAATAATGTATCTTTTTTAAAGAAGCCTGCTTCTCCCTCTCTCACTCCCCCTGCTTATGTTCCCTCTCTGGCTGTGTTTCTCTCTGTCAAATAAATAAAAAATCTTAAAAAAAAAAAAAGAAATGAATGGGTTTTAAAGTGTAAGATTCAAACTCTGCTTTCTCTTTGTTCAAAAGGCAAGGTTTTCTCCCATTGTTGGTCTGTTCTTGATAAGAAAATGTAAATAGTTGCTCTCTTTGCCTGCCCAGAGAAATCAGTATCTATGATTTGCATTTATCACCTCTTTGAAATCTCTATTCCTATTTAGGCTTGTGCTTTAAATCTCTAAGGTTTTACCATACTTCCCGGATTTAAATCATAAATGAAATCTTAACTTAGTAGGCCTGTTATTTAGTTTGCTAAGACACTTGAGAAGTACTATTAGACAAATAAGAAGCCCTGGGTTACATTTAAGTGGGGGCTATAGCTATTCTGGAGGTGATGTGCCCTACCTAAAGTTTTAATGTACTAGTTCAAGATCATCACTTAGTGTTATGAATATTGAAGTGTGTGTGTCATAGAATAACTCAGCTTCCTTGTCAATCCTATTGTGGTAACGCTCAACTTGGATCATTGGCAATGTCTGTTTCTGAGTTTTTACAATTGTGATTGTCTTGCAAAATGAGCTTCATCTGCACAGAGATTCAGGTGAAGGTAGGGCTAGTCTCCACTTCTACAGCCAGGCTCTGTTAGGGGACTCCAGGGGGCTCCAAGGAGGCCCATAAATTTATCCAAGATTATGCGGTGACTCAAAGTAAGGATGAGTTCTCAGGGGCTTTTCTGAAAAGGCTTATTAAGCCTATAAAATGTACAGCCCGATTGAACCTGAGGCACCTGAAAACCAGAGAGCAATTAACCTAGCCTTTAATAGCCAGTCAGCCTCAGACATAAGAAAAACGTGGCTGAATTAGTGAGCTTAGCAGAAGACGTGTTCAGCAACAGGGGTATTAAAGGCAGACTAGGAAAATAGTTAAGGTTGTGGCATTACATTAGCGGGACAAGACCAGCAGAAAAGGAAAAGGCAGATAGGAGATGGTCAATGGAAGGAAAAGGTTAAACGCAGAGAAAGCAAAAGCTAAGACTTAGATTCAGATCAGTGTGCTCATTTCAAGTAGAAAGGACACTGGACCAGGGAATGCCCTAAGAAGAAACGACAATGCTGGCCACCAAAGAGGAAGGGGCCATGGTTTGGAATCCCTTCCCGAAAGTCCAGTTAGAGTTAGGGTAGAGAGGAAATCAATTGCCTTTTTGATGGACACGGGAGCCCAATTTTCATTGTTGCTAAGACCTATGGAAAAACTATCTGGAGAGGAAACCTGGGTATAAGGAGCAAATGGCACAGAAAGACTTTGGGGCAACCAGCTGTGCAGATGCTTTGTGGCAGCAGTGGATGAACACCTCTTTTATAAGCCAGTCTCAAAACTGGAAGAGACAGAAGAGGGAGACCTTCTCCAAACCCTGCAGGTCGAGTTTCCCGAAATATGGGCAGAGGGAAAGCCGCCTGGCCTGGACGAGGTTCAGCCTCCAGTACTGGTACAGTGAAAAGCAACCGCTAGGGCTGTTCACGTCTGACAGTACCTCCTCCCCTGGGAAGCAAAGTAAGGGATCGGAAGATATCCACCCAACTGTGTCTAACCCCAATACCCAACTCTCCCTCCTGGGCCCCAAAGGAACTTTGTATTCCATCCTAGATTTCAAGGGTGCGTTTTTCTGCATACTCTGGCAAGGGAGTCTCAGCCCCTCTTTGTTTTCCAGTGGTCTGACCCACAGTAGGGATTCCAGGGTCAGCTCACCTGGACAATTGCTGCTACAGCCCTCCTTGTCAAGGACAAATGCCCAAGTAACAGGGTGTCAGGTCCTCCTCCTCAACAAACCAAAAGTGACTTTCCGGCCGCTGGCAGTGCTACAGACAGAAGCAGCTACATAGCCGATGGGAAAAGGTATGCAGGGGCTGTGATGGTATCTCCTGAGCAGGAGTTCTGAAAGGTAGCTCTGCCCCCCAGAACCTTGGCACAAAAAGTGGAGTTGATTTCACTCACCAGGGCACTGTAGATGGCTAAGGGTAAGGTCGTCAATATCTACATGGACAGCAGGTATATCTTGACTACTCTCCATGTACATGGGGCTATTTATAAGGAAAGGGGCTTATTAAATGCAGGAGGAACCAGGATGGGGAGAGGGAAGAGAGTGAGGGGTAGGGAGCCAGGAGTTTATTGGGAAGTAGATTTTACAGAAATGAAACAGGGAAAATATGGACAAAAGTATGTTAGTTTTTGTGGATACTTTTTCAGGCTGGGTAGAGGCTTTCTCCACCAAACATGAGACAGCAGGGTTGGTAGTCAAAAAGCTACTAGAGGAAGTAATTCCTAGGTTTGGGTTGCCTCTCACGATCGGGTCAGATAACAGCCCCGCATTCATGAGTTCAGTCTCACAGGCGTTGGTCAAGGCCGTGGGCACAAACTGGAAACTACACTGTGCCTACTGGCCCCAGAATTCCAGACAAGTAGAGAGAATGAACCGGACTCTTAAAGAGACCTTGACAAAGTTAATTCTAGAGACTGGCAGTGGATGGGTGGTGGATCTCCTTCCCTTCGCCCTCCTTAGGGTGTGGTGCAACATCCCATTTAAACAAAGTTACCCCATTTAAAATAATGTTAGGGAGACTCCTCCCCTCTGCCCATGGCTTGAAGAGGTTGCCTTGGCAGAAATGACTGACCAGTCTGTACTCCAGTCACTGCAGGACTGAATCTGTCTTAAAGGAAACTCACATGGGAGTCTAAGCTGCCCATTCTGGGATGGAGGTTAAGTCACACTCTCATCAACCTGGAGATTTAGTCTGGATGTGCCGCCACAAGGTGGGAAACCTAGAACCTCCCTGGAAGGGACCATTTACTGTCATCTTGACCACCCTCATGACAGTGAAAGTTGAAGGCATCAGGACCTGGATTCATGCATGTCATGTCAAAGGAGCTGAGGATGAGGATACCCCCCAGAGATGGACACCACTGCCGATGGACCCCGCTGACCATGGACTGAATTTAAGACTCAAAAGATGATAACTTTGTTGTTTCTTTAATTGTTGCCTAATGATATGGGAGCTTCTGGGTCACCTCATATGTTTGAGAATGATTGTGAACATTTTTCCATCTGTGTGCAACTGGCTCTGATTATTAACCCTCTCTCCTACCCTTCCCTGGGTAACTGAAATTGGTCATGGTAAATTTTGTTCATAGATTTGAACAGTCTTTTGGCTGTTACTAAGCTTGGAATATAGATCGGGGAAAGAGATTTTATTTAGCAAGGGGTCAAATTTTTGACCTATTAACAAAGAAAAGGGGAGAATGAAAGGGCAGAATAATACTGACTCCATCTTGTGTGCTGCGCCCTCCATCTTGTGTAGATCCCCAGCTTGACCCCTCCCCAGAAAAGCCACATGCAAATATTGCCCCACCCTGGCCTAGACCACCTTGTACAACTGACACTTGGCCAATCAATATAAACCACTGACATCACCCAGCCTATTGCCACCCACCCCCTATAAAACTATTGTGCTTCTGAAAACCACATTTTTTTCTCTGCATCTCTCTGCTGCGTTCGTGGGTGTGGGGGATTGAGCCCAAGCTAGCTCGAATAAAGGCTCTTTGCTTTTGTATTGGGTCGGCGACTCCTTGGTAGTCTTTGGGTTTCTCAAAATCTGGGCATGGTATAACAAAACAAGATATAGAAATACGTCTAAAATAAATATTATATATTTAAAATAAATATTATATATACATATATGTATATTCTCCTGCCCTAAGTCAACTGGAGATGGCTTGAGTTCATGGAATTGAGGCAACCAAGTGGGAGAGTAATAGCCACAGGCCAAATACATGAAACATGCTCTCTCTGAGGCTCTCCCTCTTGTTTTCCCACCTGCATATCTCAAACTTTCCTTATTCTGTCTACCTCACACATCCCTCTTTGTTCCTTTTTCCTCTAGGTTTTAAACCCTCTCTCATACATATTTTGTCTTTCAGAAAAACAAAACTGAATTATTCATATCCCAGATTTAAATGGAGGGAAAGCTGTCTATTTCATAGTTTCCTCAAAAGTTTGAGTATATAGCTCAAAAAGATCAGTTTGAATCCAGACCATCTAATTAATTTCTGAGGTCATAGTTTCAGCAGATTCTAAGTCTGTAATCTGTGCTTTTTCATCAACTTCCCATAACTTTTCTTGGGACTTTAATTAAGTTCTCAAACAACTTGTTAAACAGAGTTAACCTGATAGTTCCATGTACCCTCATAATTAGTGACCTATTCTGAATATAATAAAACGGTGACTTCAGAATAAAAGAGCTCCAAATTCTGTATAGCTATTTAAGCATTTTCATTACTTGTAGTTGTTTGAAAATGTAAAGAGTAACTTGTGCTCCTGTGAGTTATTTAGGAGATCATTCTCAAACTCAGGAGTTGACTACATAGTCTCTTCATTGCCATCTTCATGTCCTTGTTCCGCAGTGTGTAGATAATAGGATTCAGAATGGGTGTAATCATAAAGTCCAAAATGGCAAGGAATTTATCCACTGACGTGGTGGGAAATGGCCACACATAAACAAAAATACATGGTCCAAAGAACAAAATCACCACAGTGATGTGAGCTGACAGAGTAGAAAACGCCTTAAACAAACCACCTGAGGAACGTTTCCGTACAGTGACCAGGATGAAGATATAAGAGATAAGCAATAAGAAGAAGGTGCCCATGGAAATGAACCCACTGTTGGCAGTAACCATGAACTCCATTCTGTAGGTGTCTGTGCATGCAAGTTTGATAAACCAAGGAAGGTCACAGTAAAAGCTATCTATCTCATTAGGACCACAAAAAGGCAAATGGACAACAAAAGCTAACTGGGCCACTGAATGAATGAAGCCAATAGCCCAAGCACCAGACAGAAGTAAAATGCACATGTGCGGGCTCATGATAGTAAGGTAGTGGAGGGGCCTACATATGGCCACGTATCTGTCCAGGGCCATGGCGACCAGCAGCACCATCTCTGATCCACCCAGGACATGAAGGACAAATATCTGGATGACACATCCCTGAAAGGATATGGTTTTGTGTCCTGAGTGCAGATCAGATATCATCTTGGGAACTGTTAAGGTAGAAAGACACAAATCAATAAATGAGAGATTCCCTAAAAGGAAGTACATGGGGGAATGTAAGTAAGGATCAAAGGTCACTGTAAACACCACAAGGAGGTTTCCCAAAACAATTGTTACATAAAACACTGTAGAGAAGGCAAGGAGAAAATGCTGCACTGGTCTATAGGTAGAAAGTCCCAAGAATACAAACTGAGACACTTCAGAGTAATTTGCTTCATACATTGGCTTTGCCTCGTGAACCTAAAAGACCAAACCAAAATTATGAAGAAAGAATTTCTCAAAAATTATTATTTAAAAACACATATCTGAGCTTTCATTAAGTCTGGTTTTAAGGAAAAAACCTTGGGGCACTTGGGTGACTCAGTTGTTAAGCGTCTGCCTTTGGCTCAGGTCATGATCCCAGAATCCCAGGATCAAGCCCCATATTGGTCTTCCTGCTTGACAGGAGGCCCGCTTCTCCCTCTCTCACTCTCCCTGCTTGTGTTCCCTCTCTATCTGTGTTTACCTCTGTCAAATAAATAAATAAAATCTAAAAAAGAAAAATAAGAAGAAGAAGAAGAGGGAGAAGAAGAAGAAGTGACAGTCATAATGTGTTTTTTTAAACATCATTTTTTTCAAAAAATTGTAAACATTAACATTTTAAAAAATATATTAATTTATCCATAAATATACATAAAGAAGATAATGTAATAATTCTATTGAGGATCTATCATATGCTTGATACTATGCCAAGTTTTGAAGTAAAACACTAATCTTGACTTTAGGAGGCTTAAAGGCTAATGGTGGAACTAGACATTAAATAGCTTTAAATACAGATAGAACTCTGATAATAGATTAAAAGGAAAAGAACAGAGTACCATAAGAACCCTGTGACTCATTCACATGATGATTGTTCAGATCCTGTTTAACGAGGAGTTAGTACTGAAAAGTAGAGTCCGGACTATGGAAATACCATGTGCAAAAGATCACGAGACAGGAAGGTTAGCAGGGCAAGAGGATGAACAATTGAAATCAGGCTGGAGTAATAGGCCAGACAGGATGGAAGCTTGTATCCATGAACTGAAGTTTGCCTTACATTCTAAGAGAAATAGAAAATTATTGGGGATTTTAAGGAGTAGCTTGATATATTTCTGCTGTCAAACAGTCACCAAAGTAAAGAACGAAATGTAAAGAACCGAATAAAAAGCCTAAAGTAAAATTAGTGACAGATCAGGAGATTACTGAGGAATCGTGTATCAGTGTGGACAAGGTGAATTATTCAATCAACAGTATTGGCATAAGAAGATGAACCTTGGAAAAGCACAGGTCTTTGCCTTTTAACATGAACTCAAGGAAAATTTTAATGGATATTTAAGTGTTAAAAAAGCAAAAGAAAGAAATATATAATATTTAGACATTAAGATGGAAAAAATTCATTCTTTTTTTTTTTTTTTTTTTGGAGAGGGAGGGAGGATGGGAAGGCAGAGAGGGAGGAAGAGAATCTTAAGTAGGTTTTATACTCACTGTGGAGCCTCATGCAGGACTAGGTCTCACATCCCTGAGACCATGACCTGAGCTTAAATCAAGAGTCAGACATTTAACTGACTGAGCCACCCAGGCATCCCTGGAAAATTCATTCTCAACATCCTTTATTAACAAAACAAAAGGAAATGGTTGACAGTAACTATGACATTAAAATAAAAATCATATTACATGCAGCTATACACAGATATAGAAAGATAGTATATATAGATATACAGATTGATATTTTTATATAAAAATAGAAGTGCTATAAAAATAAAAGTAAAAACACTGGAAAGTATCAGACAGATGATTAATATTTTGGATATGAAATCACTTCTTCCAAATATATTTCAAAAATGTAACATACCAATTTTAATGAATAAAACATGAAAACTATTAATAAAACCAAAATGCCTAGTAATCATCATACAAAAAAATAAGATAGTAATCAGTTAAATATAAATAAGATTAAACCAGAGTGCCATTTTGTCCTAACAAGTTACCTAAGTTTTTAAAATATTGATAACTTATCTTGGATGAGGGTGTGAGGAATCAGATACACTCATTAATAGTAATTTATAAATAGTATTATTTAGAATTTAATTTTTCCACAGTTAACCACCTAGATTTAATATATCCACATTTCCCTTTATAAATTATGGATTTTGTTTGTTCTTTAAATTTTTTCCAAATAATGATTAGCCACCAACTACATTTATAGCATTTATGATTACACAATTGCATATATTTGGCAAGTCATTGAATTGTATATTTAAAAATTAGTGAATTTTATTCTGTTTAAATTATACAGCAATAAAAGTGATTTTAAAACTAAAAAAAAAAATAAAAATAGAAATAACATATGATCCAGCAGTTCCAGTACTGGGCATTTACCCAAAGAAAACAAAAACATCTATTCAAAAAGATAACTGCACTCCTATGTTTATTGCAGCATTATTTATAAGATATGAAGCAACTTAAGTATCCACTGACAAATGAATGGATACAGATGAAATATATATATATATATTTGAACTATATATAATATATATGGACTATTATTAGAATATGGAACATTACTCAGCCATAATAAAGAATAAGATCTTGCCTTTTGTGACAACTCTGATGAACCTAGAGGATGTTGTGCTAAGTGAAATGAGTCAAGCACTTCTAATCCAAACACCAACGGATTTCATTTATATGTGAAATTCAAAAAACAAGACAAACACCAATTAAAAAGACAGAAACAGACTCATACAGAGATGATTGATTACCAGAAGGGAGGGGGTATCAAGATGGGCAAAGTACCTGAAGGGGATTAAGGGGTACAATCTTCCTGTTCTAAAATAAGTAAGTCATTAGAATGAAAATACAGCCTTGGGAATGTAGTCAATAATATTATAATAATTTTTGATGACAGATGGTAACTGCATTTATCACGAGAGGCACCATGTAGGGTATAGATTTGGTGAATCATTATACTGAATAACTGAAACTAATATATTGTGTATCAATATGTTTATCTTGAATGCTTACCAATAAATTGTTACTCTTTGGGCTTCTGTATATTTATTAGTTTGAACCAGATAGCATTGTTTTTCTGTAGCTCCAATGATAAGTTTTAATGTTAAAATTTCAATCTAATGTAGTGATTTGTTTCTTCAAAATTTTCTAAACTACCTTATCATTAAACAACCAAATCAAATTATTGATGCTTATTCCACACCTGATTTAAATAACATGAGCTCTCAACTTGCACTGCTAGCACCAAGCTTTCCTCCAGGCCCCATACTACTAACAACCATTTTTTCTTATGTCATCATTCCTCCCTTTGCTACCCCACAACATACCCAGGCTCCTGCATGTCACAAGCTTGAGCTTCGGAAGCAGGAAAGCAGCTGAAGTAGGTGGGAGCACCATGATCCCGCTATAGCCAAGAACA
>PITA01035884.1:0-10063 GCA_004023965.1 Spilogale gracilis | reverse complement strand
ACATTCTTCAAAACGTTAGAACAAACAATCCTAAAATTTATATGGAACCAAAAAAGACCCCGAATCGCTAAGGAATTGCTGAAGAAGAAAAGCAAAGCTGGGGGCATCTCATTACCTGACTTCAGGCTTTATTACAAAGCTGTGATTACCAAGACAGCATGGTACTGGCACAAAAACAGAGAAATAGACCAATGGAACAAGTGGAGAGCCCACATATGGACCCACAAATCTATGGTCAAATCATCTTTGACAAAGCAGGAAAAAACATCCAGTGGAAAAAAGACAGTCTCTTCAATAAATGGTGCTGGGAAAATTGGACAGCTACATATAGAAGAATGAAACTAGACCATTCTCTCACATCATACACAAAGGCAAACTCGAAATGGATGAAAGACCTCAACGTGAGGCAGGAATCCATCAAAATCCTGGAAAAGAACATAGGTAGTACTCTTTGACATCGGCCACAGCAACTTCTTTCAAGACACATCTCCAAAGGCAAAGGAGACAAAAGTGAAAATGAACTTTTGGGACTTCATCAAAATAAAAGGCTTCTATACAGCAAAGGAAACAGTCAACAAAACAAAGAGTCAACCCACAGAATGGGAGAAGATATTTGCAAATGACACTACAGACAAAGGGCTGGTATCCAAGATCTATAAAGAACTACTCAAACTCAACATCTAAAAAGAAGATGAACACATCAAAAAATGGGCAAGAGACATGAAGAGGCACTTCTCCATAGAAGATACACAAACGGCTAACAGACACATGAAAAAATGTTCAGTGTCACTAGCTATCAGGGAAACTCAAATCAAAACCATATTGAGATACCACCTTACACCAGTCAGAATGGCCAAAATTCACAAGCCAGGAAACAGCAAGTGTTGGAGAGGCTGTGGCGAAAGGGGAACTCTCTTACACTGTTGGTGGGAATGCAAGCTGTTGCAGCCGCTTTGGAAAACAGTGTGGAGATTCCTTAAAAAATTAAAAATAGATGGGGTGCCTGGGTGGCTCAGTTGGTTAAGCGACTGCTTTTGGCTTAGGTCATGATCCTGGAGACCCAGGATCGAGTCCCACATCGGGCTCCCTGCTCGGCGGGAAGCCTGCTTCTCCCTCTCTCACTCTCCCTGCTTGTGTTCCCTCTCTGGCTGTGTTTCTCTCTGTCACATACATAAAATCTTAAAAAAAAATAGAGCTACACTATGACCCTGCAATTGCACTACTGGGCATTTACCCCAAAGATACAGATGTAGTGAAAAGAAGGGCCATATGCACCCCAATGTTCATAGCAGCAATGGCCACTATCGCCAAACTGTGGAAAGAGCCAAGGAGCCCATCAACAGATGAATGGATGAAGAAGATGTGGTACATATATACAATGGAATACTATGCTTCCATCACGAAGGATGAATACCCAACTTTTGTAGCAACATGGACTGGATTGGAAGACATTATGCTGACTGAAATAAGCCAAGTAGAGAAAGTATCACATGGTTTCACTTACTTGCAGTGCATAAGGGGTAATATAGAAGACAGTAGGAGAAGGAAAGTAAATGGGAAGTAAGGTAATTCAGGGAGAGAAACAAAACAAGAGAGACTTTGGACACAGAAACAAACTGAGGGGCTTGGAAGGAAGGGGGTGGGAGGATGGGAGAGCCTGGTGGTGGGTACTGAGGGCACCTATTGCATGGAGCACTCAGTGTGGGTAATGGGCAATGAATCTTAGAATACTGAAAAAATTTAAGTAATAAAAATATTAAAAATTAAAAAAATAAAAATTAAAAAATAAAAATAGAGGTACCCTATGACCCTGCAATTGCACTACTGGGTATTTACCCGAAAGATACAGGTGTAGTGAAAAGAAGGGCCATATGTACCCCAATGTTCATTGCAGCAAGGGCCACAATCGCCAAGCTATGGAAAGAGCCAAGGTGTCCTTCAACAGATGAATAGACAAAGAAGATATGGTCCATATATACAATGGAATATTACGCCTCCATGAGAAAGCATGAATACCCAGCTTTTGTAGCAATATGGACCGGATTAGAAGAGATTATCCTACGTGAAATGAGCCAAACAAAGAAAGTCAAATATCACATGGTTTCATTTACTTGTGGAGCATAAGGAGTAACATGGAGGTCAGTAGGAGAAGGAACAAAAATGTGAATTGGGGTAAATCAGGGAGGAAGATGAAACATGAGAGACTTTGGACTCAGAAAGAAAGAGGGTCTTGGAAGGGAGGGAGGTAGTGTATGGGTGAGTCCAATGGTGGGTATTGAGGGCACATACTGCATGGAGCACTGGGTGTGGAGCATAAAGAATGAACCTTGGAACACTGAAAAAAACAAAATAATGTAATAAAAAATTTAAAATAAGTGAAAAATAAAAAAATAAAATGGTACAGACACACACATACACAGTAGGTTATTACTCAGCCATAAAAAGGAATGGAAATCTTGCCATTTACAAAAGTATGAATGGAGCAGGAGAGTATAATGCTAAGCAAAATAAATTAGTCAGAGAAAGGCAAATACCACATGATTTTACTCACAGTTGGAATTTAAAAAATAAAACAAATGATCAAAGGGGAAAGAGAGAGAAAAATCATGAAACAGACCGTGAACTATAAAGAACAAACTGATAGTTACCACAGGGGAGGGGTGTGAATTTTGGGTTAAATGGGATTAAGGAGTTCACCTGCCATGGTTAACACCAGGTGATGTACGGAATTGTTGAATCACTATACTGTACACCTTAAACTAATATAACACTGTAAAAAATAAAGTTACACTTACCTCCAAAAAAGAAAAAGAAAATTTCCAAATATACCAAAAGTAAAATGGCAAGTTATTTAGTGAATACCACAAGACTTACACATGAGTGGTTTGTAAATACACTCATTTCATTATTCAGCTTATAGTTGGATTCTGTCCATAGCATCAGTTGTGAAACTAAATCCTGCTTTACCAGTCCATCCTTCTCATAGTTCTCTACTATTTTCCATATGTCAGTGCTAACCTAAGTAGCTAGAACAAGAAGTAAGATATTTTTAATTTTTGTAGAGCCAATATTTAGCTTGAATGAAGAAATGGAAACAGGGTAGATTTAATATTCCTCAAAACTTTCCACTAATTAATGAAAAGGTCTTTTATATGCTCAACATTAACCATGGTCCAAGTTTCTTCTAATAAATATACAGGAAATATCCTGGATGTAGATATTTATAGATAAAGCATTTGTAGATAAAAAGGGTAACATATTGTAATATCACTACAGAATAATTCCTTTTCTCAGTAATATCCCTGAGTCACTATTTTGGGGATCATTATCCTGCCTACATTCTACCTTGCCATGAATAACAAACTCTTATTGTGTTAATCCAGCTATATTGGTATTTTTAATGATGTCCTGACTTATTAGAGCAGGGATACAGACAGTATTAGGCAACCAGGATTTTATCTTACATTTCTAGGACCTCCTCATCACCACCTGGTCATCATGCATAAAGCTAGCTACAACTCTTCCCTGGACCTGAATAATGTGGTATTCCAGAAGAAAATCACATGGTATCATAGTAAGAGAGGAAGAAGTCATACATGAATGAGAAGAGTTTAGGGAATTATGGAGTATCCTGAAAGAATAATTTCAACCAATACTTTTATGCAGGAGAAGCAGAATCATGGACACACTTTCATTTGTAGCACAGCAGTGTTACATTACTTCATGTTACTCATTTGGGCCACTGCTGACAGTGCCTGGATGCCTTGGCTGATAAAGCACAACTACATAGAAACAGTAGCTCACAGTTATTGAACTATGCAGGGTTCCAAGCAATTTTTAAATTACCTCACCTAATCTCTACAAATACAGCTATAATATATGTAAATTGTTTTTGTTTCTTCCCAAAGTTAAAAATGAAGCAACAAAGTAATTTGCACAAGGTCATACAACTATAAAGAGACAGTGTTGAAATTCAAATCTAGACACTAGAAGCTGTGCCCATAGCTACTCAAATATTTTCAGTAACCATTCTTACTAGGGCATAACATTCATATGCCCATTTTACCAAGATACAAGTCTTGATAAAAACACTTATATTGTAGTGTTTATTGGAAGTTTGGAGATACAACCTGACTAAAAAATATATAGCAAAATGTGACCTCTGTTTCATTTATAGAGATTACAATTTCCAATTTTTAGAAAATGTTCCTTCTTCCTCTTTAAAAAATATTTTGACATACAAAAACCTGTACATAACATATATATATAACTGGAAAAGTTTGGAGATTTCTCCCTTTTCTTCGTAAAAGCTTACACTTGTAAAGTAAGTCATCAAAATATTTATTTATGTGAATTAAAGTATAGGCAAATGCTAATAATATTTAATATAAACATTTATAAAAAAACATATGTAGGACATCCCATCCAATAGTAGCAGCCTACATATTCTTCTCAAGCATGCACAGAACAGTGTCCAATATAAATCAGATTGCAGGCCACATAACAAGTCTTAGCAAATTTTAAAAGATGAAAATTATCTTTTCTGACCACTGCAGTTTAATAAAACTAGAAATCAACAAGTGGAAAGATGAAAAAAGTCACAAATATGTAGAAATTAGATAACATATTCCTTAAAATCAGTGGGTCAAAGAAACAAACAAAAGAGAAATAAAGTATCTTGAAACAAATACAAATGGAAATAGCATCATGGCTGCATAAGTTACCATTTCAAATTAATTTAAAGAACACATTAAAAGGATTATATATTATGACAAAGTGGGATTTATCCTCAGGATGCAAAGTATGTCTCAATATATGCAAATAAATAATTTGCCACATTAATAGAATGAAAGCTAAAATTTACATAATTGTCAGGAAAACCATCTGACAAAATAAAACCACCATTCAAGACTTTTTAAAAAAGAAGAAAGAAACCTTAACAGATTGAGTCTAGAAAGAGCATACCTCAATAAAGGCCATATCTGACAAACCCACAGCTAATATTATATTCAACACTGAAAAGCTTTTCCTCTAAGGTCAGGAATAAGGTAAGAACACGCACTCTCACCCTCTTACTCAACGCAGTACTAGTAGTCCTAACTAGAGCAATTAAGCAAGGCAAAGAAATAAAAGGCATCAATATTGGAGAGAAAAGAGTAAAACTGTCATTATTTGCAGATGATATGATTTTATATATAGGAATATATATAGCCAAAGGCTCAAAAAGAAACAACTAATCAAAAAATTTAGGAAATTTGTAGGGTATAAAATAAACATATAGAAATCAGTTGCATTTTTGTACACTAATAATGAGGCAGCTGAAAAAGAAATAAAGAAAACTATCCCATTCCCAACAGCATCAAAAACAATTTTGTGATGAGCACCGGGTGTTGTAAGGAAATGTTGAATCACCATATTGTACACCTGAAACTAATATTATACAGTATGTTAACTGGAATTTAAATAAAAACTTTAAAAAAACAATAAAAATGCATAGGAATACATTTAACCGGGGAAGTGAAAGATCTACAATAAAAAATGCCATACTTTTTTGAAAGAAATCATAGTAAACAAAAACTAATGGAAAGACATCATATTCGTGGATAAGAAAACTTAATATTATTAAAATGTCCATACTACGGTTGCCTAGGTGGCTCAGTTGGTTACGTGTCTGCCTTCATCTCAGGTTATGATCCCAGGGTCCTGGGATATAGCCCTATGTTAGACTCCCTGCTCAGTGGGGAGCTTGCTTCTCCCTCTCCCTCTTCCTGTACTCTGCCTGCTTGTGCTCTCTCTCTTTCTGTCAAATAAATAAATATTTTTAATATCCATACTACACCGAGTCATCTGTAGATTTAACACAATCCCTACCAAAATTCCAGTGGTATTCTTCACAGAAATAGAAAAATACAATCCTAAAATGTGTATGCAGCCACAAAAAAATCCAAGATAGTTAAAGCAATACTAATAAAGAAGAATAAGGTTAGGGGCATCATAATTCCTGATTTCAAATTATACTATGAATCCACAGTAATTAAAACAGTATGGTACTAAAATAAAAATAGACATAGCAATCGATGTACAGAAGAGTCCAGAATTAAGTCCTTGCATATACGGCCAACAAATCCTCAAAAAAAAACACCCAATGGAGAAAGGGTAGTCTCTTCAACAAATGCTGTTGGGAAAACACATATAAGATAACACAGAGAAGCACATGCATGAAAATCAAACTGAAATGATATCCTACTCCACTCCTGAAAATTAATTCAAAATAGATCAAAGACTTACACATAACACCTGATATCATAAAACTCATAGAAGACGATATAGGGGAGAAGCTCCTCAACATTAGTTTTGGCAATAATTTTTGGATATGCCGCTAAAGGCACCACCAACAAAAACAAAAATCAAGATATAGGACTAGAACAAGCTTAAAAGCATCTACATAAAAAAAAGAAATAATTTAAATAAAAAGGCAACACATTTTGTAATAAGGGAAAATTTTTTCAAACTATATGTCAGATAAAGGCTTAACATCCAAATAGATAAAGAACCAATACAATTCAATAATTTTTAAAAATCTAATTTAAAAATGGGTATATAAATTAATTGTGGAGAGCCACGTAGACAAAGGACAAATGGCACCTGGCTTTGAGGGGCTGAGTATGATTGGCTGACAGCTTATATAAGAGGTGCATAGGCACTGCGTGACCAGTAGGTGGAGGGATAGATCGCGAGGGAGCGATCACGTGCGCGCGGAGTGTACTGCTTGCTCATTGGTTATTGGCTGCATATATATGTGTGTAGGAGTTCCTAAAAATAGTAGTAGTAGTAGTAGTAGTAGTAGTAGTAATGAAAGTAGTAGTAGTAGTCCTCACTCCAGAAAGGAGGAGGAAAGTAATAAAGAAGCTTGCCACCCAGTGTGTCTCCTGGTCGTTCTTGCTGGCGAGAGCGACAATTAATAGAGATTTTTTTCCAAAAAAGACATCCAAATGGCCAAGAAGTATATGAAAAGATGCTCAACATCACTCAGCATCAGAGAAATGCAAATCAAAATCACAAGGACATGTCACCTCATAATAGTAAAATGGCTATCTTCCAGAAGATAAGAGATAACAAATGTTTTGAGACTGTAGAACAAAAAGAACCCTTTTATACTGTTGATGGAAATGTAAATTGGTATAGCCACTATGAAAAAAATATGGAGAGCCCTCAAAAAATTAAAAATAGAACTACCAGCAATCCCACTTCTGGGTATATAAGCAAAGGAAGTAAAAATGGGGTATTAAAGAAGTATCTGCACTCCCATGGTTATTGCAGCATGATTCACAATAGCCAAGATACTGAAACAAACTAAAGATCCATCAATGGATGAATAAAGAAGGCATGAGATATATCTGTATAATAGAATATTATTCAGCCATAAGAAAGAAAGAAATCCTGCCATTTGCAAACACATGGATGGACCTTGAAGGCATTATGCTAAGTGAAATAAGTCAGAGAGAGAAAGAAAAATATTGTATGATATCACTTATATATGGAATCTTAAGAAGCTTAACTTAATAGACTTGAATGTTGGTTACCAGGGCCTGGTGTTGGGGGGAAATGGAGAGATGTTGGTCAAAAAGTATAAAATTCCTTTTAGAAGATTAATACCTTCTGAGAATCTAATGCAGAGCATTGTGATTGTAGTTAACAATATTGCATTATACACTTGAAACTCGCTAAAAGAATATATATTAAATATTCTCACCACAATAAAGAAATGATAATTATATGGAGGGACAGAGGAGTTAATCTTCCCTACTGTAGAAATCATTACACAATATATGTGTATCAATAAAACAAGTAGAGGTCTAGTCTGAAGGAGTCTAAGACAAAAACATCTCAAATTTCCTGAGTATAATGTCTTCCAAAAAGAAATAGCCTCACCCCTGAAAGGAATCTGCCAACAGAAGGACCCAGTTCACCTCTTACACTGTTGGTAGGAATGTAAACTGGGGCAGTCACTCTGGAAAACAACATGGAGTTTCCTCAAAAAGTTAAAAATAGAGCTAACCTATGACCCAGTAATTTCACTACTAGATATTTATTCAAAGGACACAAACAGAGTGATTCCAGGGGGCATATGTATCCCAATGTTTATAGCAGCAATGTCCACAATAGTCAAAAATGGAAAGAGCAAAGATGTCCACTGAAAGATGATAGATGGATAAAGAAGATGTGGTGTGTGTGTGTGTGTGTGTGTGTGTGTGTGTGTGTACAATGGAATATTGCTCAGCCATCAAAAAGAATGAAATCTTGCCATTTGCAATGATGTGGACAGAACTACAGGGTATTACGCTAAGCAAAATAAGTCAATCAAAGACAAACACCATGTGATTTCATTCATATGTGGAATTTAAGAAACAAAACAGGGGAATATAGGGGAAGGGAAGGAAAACAAAGTAAGATGAAAATAGGGAGACAAACCATAAGAGACTCTTAACTCTAGGAAACAAACTGAAGGTTGTTGAAGGGGTGGGGTGGAGGAAAGGGGTAATTTGGTGATGGGCATTAAGGAGGATACTCAATATAATGAGCATTGGTTATTATATGCAACTGATGAATCACTAAGTTCTACTCCTAAAACTAATAATACAGTATATGTTAACTATATTGAATTTAAATAAAGAACTGAAAAAACAACAACAAAAGAAGGACTGAGTTCAAACAAGCTATGACTGCTGAGTAAAGCACAAACTGAATGGGTGCCTGGGTGGCACAGTTTGTTAAACGTCCAACTCTTGGTTTTGGTTCAGGTCATGATCGTGGGGGGTATGGGATCCAGAGCTGCATCTGGCTCCATGCTCAATGCGGAGTCTGCTTAGGACTTTCTCTCCCTCTCCCTCTGTCCCTGACCCTCCCCCGGAATAAATAAATCTTAAAAATGAAACAAAAAAAAAAAACAGAAATTGAAAAAATTGGAAAGCATGGGAATTAGAAGTTATTCTGAGATATTGGCAAATTACACATTTGTAAGAATGAGTCAATTACAGCAAAAGCTGTGAAGAGTTCTAGGAAACACAGGGTGGGAAATAGACTCTTACCTAAAACAAGTTACCCTCAAAAACTGGAAAAGTAGCAAATAGGCAAGACATTAAGTCCCTGACAGAAGCCATGAAGAAGAGAGATAAACCTTAAGCTAAGAGGTTTAAAAAAACATCTGGATGAATCTCACCTAAATTCCCTGATACATGCATCTCATTCAAATATGAGTAACTGGAAATGAATGCAGTCTGACTCCTTTAAAACAGTATAAAAAGAGGAGGGGAGGAGCAAGATGGCAGAGGAGCAGGAGACCTAGATATCATTGGGTCCCAGGAATTCAGCTAGATGGTTATCAAACCAGTTGGAACACCTACAGACTCAACATGAGATTGAAGAGAAGAAGAGCAGCAATTCTAGAACAGAAAACTGACCACTTTCTGGGAGGTAGGTGTCGGGGACCAGCCTCAGCAGAGATGTGGGTCCCGAACCAAGGGATGTCTGGCAGGCGAAAATAATGACACAAACACGGAGATTTGATGCAAGCTGACAGACCCGAGGTCAGTCAGGAGAGACCTATGAAGCAGGCTCTGGCTCTGGCTTTGGCATCGGCTTTAGCTTTGGCCCTGGCTCTGGCTCTCGCTTTGCAGGTTCTCTCTTCACAGGCTCTATGGCTCTCAGGCTCTCAGGCTCTTAGGCTTTTAGGCTCTCTGGCTCTTAGGCTCTCAGGCTCTTAGGCTCTCTTTCTGCCTCTTTGCTTCTGTGCAGGCTTTTTGCCTTTTCCTTTGCCTTTGTCTCTACCTTTTTTTGTCTCTTTTTGTCTCTCTGCTTCTGCCTTTGCTTTTGCTTCTACTTTCATCTCTCTACTTTTGTCTCTCTTTTTTCTTTTGTCTCTGTACTGTTTCTGTCTCTCTACTGTTTCTGTCTCTCTACTGTTTCTGTCTATCTACTGTTTCTGTCTCTCTACTGTTTCTATCTACTGTTTCTGTCTCTCTACTGTTTCTGTCTCTCTACTGTTTCTGTCTCTCTACTGTTT
>PITA01035883.1:0-10065 GCA_004023965.1 Spilogale gracilis | reverse complement strand
TTCCTTTCCTTCTCCCACTGTTCTCCAGGTTACCCCTCATGCATCGCAAGTAAGTGAAACCATGTGATACTTGACCCTCTCTTCCTGGCTTATTTCACTCAGCATAATCTCCTCCAGTCCAGTCCATGTTGCTACAAAAATTGGATATTTGTCCTTTTTGATGTAGGCGTAGTATTCCATTGTATATATGGACCACATCGTCACACGCTCGGGGACGCCCACACGCCGGGGGGCGCCCACACGCTCGGGGGCTGCCCACACGCTCGGGGGCTGCCCACACGCACGGGGGAGCCCACATTGAACTTTTTTTTTTAAGATTTTTTTGGGGGGCGGGAGAGAGAGAGAACAAACAATGGGGAGGTGCAAAGGGAGAGAATGCAGATTTCCCGCTGAGCAGGAAGCCCGATGTGGGGCTCAATCCCAGGACCCTGAGATCATGACCTGAGCCGAAGGCAGACGCTAACTGAGCCACCCAGGAACCCCTACCTACCCTAACTGAACTTTGTAAGTTAAATTCCACCTCAGTCATTTGATAGACATTTATTAATAAATACCTAACATACTCTAAATATTCACTGCAAATTGAAATAAACAAAACATTCTGTCTGTCCTTCTCCCTTTGAGCATCCTAAGAATAAGGATGATAGGGTGTCTGGGTGGCTTAGCTGGTTAAGTGGCTGCCTTTGGCTCAGGTCATGATCCCATGGCCCTGGGATCAGGCCTCACATCGGGCTCGCTGCCAGCCAGGAGCCTGCTTCTCCCTCTCCCCGTTTGTGCTCTCTCTGTTAAGTAAGTAAAGTCTTAAAAAAAAAAAAAATAATAAGGACAACAAATGAAGATATATACTGCAGCACCACCTACAAGAACAAAGCTTGCACTGTCAAACATAAGGATTAAAACATTATGGACTATTAATTTAACAGGTCAGTGTTTACCTATTAAACTATGAATACTGTGTTAACTAAAGATAAGATTCAAAATAAAATCAAAGATTGAAACTTTATTATCTAGAGGGGGCAATTCACAAAACAAGCTAAGATGATGGGATTATGAGTGACTTAAGACATAATTTAGATTGTCTTTTATCTCACCATTTCTGTCTACTTCTTTGGAAGAAAAAATAACCAATAAAGTGTAGGTTATATAAAACAAGACAGCTTAAAATAAGGCAAAATAACCTGAGATTTAAATGAGCTCCTAAAGTTCTAAATATCTTCACAGACTTTTGCCATGACAAAGGAACACGAGCTGATTTACTCTCTGCCCTAAAACACTGATAAAAATCCAGACAGTATGTATGTGAAACAAGTTTTTGGACATTCAACCATCAAAAATAGCCAGTACAGGGCAGGAAGGTTAGTCCTATGATTACCCCACTACCTGGAGGTGCGATGCAGAGAAGAGAAACCCAAACGGAGCCTGTCTGAGTCTAGGACAGAATTCAAATTTGGAAAGTCAAGTAAGAATTGGTCGGGCAGAGTACAGGACAGGAGAGAACTTCAGAGAAGGTTGAGGAGATCAGCAGACAAGTTCCCTTCGAGTCTTCAGCTGAGTAATGACCAGAAGCACATGCATGATGAAGTTCCAAGGCTCAGGAAGAAGCCACACAGGCCCAAAAAATGCTTAAAAGTAAGCTCCAAAGAACTGAACTGTACCTTAACTGCATCCCAGAGAAACAGCCCCCAAATATTTAAGTCATAACAAAAAAAAAATCTAGCACTCAGTAATGTAAAATCCATAATGTCTTACATCTAATCAAAATTTACCAATATTCAAAAACCAGGAAAATACAATCCATAATGAGAAAGTCAATAATAAAAAAAGACCCAAAATTAGAGGTTATGGAATAGACCAGACTGTTAAAACAATTATAAATGTAACAAGAAAAAGAAAGTAGAGCACAACAAAGAGAAATGGAAGGTATAAAGACTCAAACTGAATTTCTAGAGATGAAAAAAAATACAATGGTTGGAATTAGGGATAGATTACACACTTAAAAAGAAAAAAAAAAAAAAACAAAACCTGGTGACTTAGCAGACACAGCAATAGAAACTAGTCAAAATGTAATACCAAGAGAAAAAAGACTGGGCATCAGTGAGCTGTGGGGCAAGATCAAGTGGCTTCACATGCATTTAACTGGACTCTAACTCCTTCACAAGTATAAAATCTGAGAGAAAGTAAATCACTTATTTCTATAAAAATACTGAAAAAAAAGAAACATACAAGTTCTCTCTCAACACTTGTTTTAAAACTAAGCAATAGGCACTAGAGCTAAAAGTGGAAAGACACTGTCATTACAGAAGAGTGCAAATGTATTCTGATGTTCAAGAAAAAGTCCAGAGTTGTTACAGCTGCATACTTAAAATATATACCTTAGCAATTACTTAGATTCCCACTCGAACGCACAGGAACACTTTTATATATCCTGGACTCTGAGAAACAGAAGAGCCATTTCAAATCTGCTGTTTGCCAATTAGGGCTGACAGGAACAATCTTCTTTGGGGGGGGAACAAGTGGAGAAAAAAAAATACAGCCTTCTCCAAATTGCCATATGAAAACTGTACCTTTTATACTTAAAAAAGGCATTATTTCAAAATCTCAAGATTTCTGGAGGCAGCTGGGTGGTTCAGTCAAACATCTGACTCGTGATCAGCTGAAGTTATGGTGTGGGGATTGCAGGACCGAGCCCCGTATCATCTGGCTCTGAGATCAGGGAAGAGGTCTGCTTGAGATTCTCCCTCTGCCCTTCCCGCTCTCTCACATATAAGTAAATAAATCTTTAAAATATTTTCAGATTTCTATTTCGCTCTTAAAGTTTAGGGACTAAGTTTTATTCTTAAGACTTTATTCACGTGGATAGCTTTACCTCTGTGGTATAGTTCCTTAGTGCCTTTGACTGACAGTATTTCTTTGTTTCTTATAACACTAATATCCCCCTCCCACCGCATCCTGAATGTACCTGATCTTTCTTAGATACCATCTGGGCCTGAAAGTAGGGCACTCCACACCATTACCACTTTTCAGTGCTAGTAGTGCCCCTACAAGCTTACCAAGCAGTAAGCCAACTTGATCCCTACAGCTACACTTCCAATACCACTAGCTGCATTCTCACACAAGGTATCTAGGCTTTGAATTGCTCCACACAGTTGGTTTATACTGGAAACTATTCATACTGTCTGTTTCTGATCACATCTCCTCTTTTCTAGGTCATATTTACTATGATATAAAAAGCAACAACAGTTAGCATGGTTGCTATAGTACTTTCAACTAGTGCTTGCCCCACTCAAGGTTTCTGTTTTTGGTATATGTTATATATGAAGCAGGTTAAGTACTGATCAGCAATTAAAGCATATTAAAACTGTGAGAAAAAAACCAGAATTCTTAGGAACTTGATGGCTTTGTTTTATAAAAAAAAAATGACTGGGATGCCTGGGTGGCTAGTTTGATTGAACATCTGATTCTTGATGTCTGCTCAGGTCTTGATCTCAGGTTGTGTATCAAGCCCCATGTCGGGTTCCATGTTGGACGTGGAACCTACTTAAAAAAAAAAAAAAATTTGGGGGGGCGCCTGGGTGGCTCAGTGGGTTAAAGCCTCTGCTTTCGGCTCAGGTCATGATCTCAGGGTCCTGGGATTGAGGCCCGCATCGGGCTCTCTCTTCAGCAGGAGGCCCGCTTCCTCTTCTCTCTCCACCTGCCTCTCTGCCTACTTGTGATCTCTCTCTCTGTCAAATAAAATACAATCTTAAAAAAAAAAAAGAAATTTAAAAAAAAAATGATTGACAGTACTCTAAATCTACCATGTCTATCAGAATTCCAGGTGGGTTTTTGGGTGATCAAGTATAAAGAATAAGAAATATCTACTAAATTGTTTTCTCATTGTGTTCTGACAAAAAATTGATAACCATTCAAACCAAGATCAAAACAATATTCTAAGTATTAATCAGTTATGCACTCACTTTACATCATGCTCGCTTACACTTACTGATATATTGCTTTGCCTTGTTTCCTTTATGTACATCACTCAAAATGTTTATAGTTTACTAGGAACTAAGTGGTAGTGACAAGGAAGTTTTATATTTTATGTTTAAGTTTTATAAACAATTCTTTTTTTTTAAAAGATTTTATTTATTTATTTGACAGAGAGATCACAAGTAGGCAGAAAGGAAGGCAGAGAGAGCAGAGGAAACAGGCTCCCTGCTGAGCACAGAGTCTGATGCGGGCCTTGATCCTGGGACCCTGAGATCATGACCTGAGCTGAAGGCAGAGCAGAGGCTTTAACCCACTGAGCCACCCAGGTACCCAAACAATTCTTTTTAAATAATTGCTACAATTTATTGAGTGCTTATTATATGTCAGGCACTGCTCTGGATTACTATCTGTGGATCTCTTTCAGAAGGTGGTATTTTTATAAAAGCAGGCGTAATTTAAAAATAGGCAGTATATGAGAAGGGCTTGTAGGAGGAAGGAGCTGTAGGATCTACAGCATGGAAGGCTGAGTACAAGTGCTGAGCCCTTCCATATGGCTGGAGTTAAGACTCATCTAGGGAAAGAGCAAAAAAAGGTGATGTCAGACTGAAAATATCTATGCTTTCTTCTTCTAATAGAATCCTCAGGACCTGAGAGTGACACTATCGGAAATATGGTATAAAAGTGATGCAGGGGATGCCTGACTCAGTCCTGGGATCAAGTCCTGCATGGGGCTCCTTGCTTGGCGGGGAGCCTGCTGCACATTCTCTCTCTCTGACAAACACATAAATTCTTAAAAAAAAAAAAATAACTGGGGCGCCTGGGTGGCTGAGGGTTAAGCCTCTGCCTTCGGCTCAGGTCATGATCTCAAGGTCCTGGGATCAAGTCCCACATCAGGCTCTCAGCTCAGCAGAGAGCCTGCTTCCCCCTCTTTCTCTGCCTGCCTCTCTGCCTATTTGAGATTTCTCTCTCTCTGACAAATAAATAAATAAAATCTTTTTTTTTTTTTTTAAGATTTTATTTATTTGACAGAAAGAAACACAGCCAGAGAGGGAACACAAGCAGGGGGAGTGAGAGAGGGAGAAGCAGGCTTCCCGCCGAGCAGGGAGCCCGATGTGGGGCTTGATCCCGGGTCTCCGGGATCATGACCTGAGCCGAAGGCAGTTGCTTAACCAACTGAGCCACCCAGGTGCCCAATAAATAAAATCTTTAAAAAAAAGTAAAAGTGATGAAGGAGGCTAAAACTAGAAAGAGGGGGGCTCCTGGGTGGCTCAGAGGGTTAAGCCTCTGCCTTCAGCTCAGGTCATGATCTCAGGGTCCTGGGATTGAGGACCGCATCAGGCTCTTTGCTCAGCAGGGAGTCAGCTTCCCCTCTGTCTCTCTGCCCACCTCTCTGCCTACCTGTGATCTCTCTCTCTCTGAGTGCCAAATAAATAAAATCTTTAAAAAAAAAAAAACTTTTAAATTCTATGCTAAAAGAAAAGAAAAACAGAAAGAGAAAGGCCTACTTTGAAATGACAGTAGTTATTAGACCTGCTCCTTGATCTTATTATTTAAGGTACTGATAAAGTACACATACCAGGGTTAAGAGCGTACTTATCATGATGAGCAATGAGTAATGGACAGAACTGCTGAGTCACTATACTGTGTACTCAAAACTAATAAAACACATGTTAACTATACTGGAGTTAAAATAAAATCTTACATAGTTTGTTTCACTGACTCCCTGAGATAAAGATTAAGAAGTCTTGTTTCCATAGAAATTTACAGATTCACCGGAAGTGACAGAGATAGAAAACTAATATAGAAATATATATTCAAGAGAAAAACAAGACAAGGGCACCTGAGTGGCTCAGTTAGCCTCTACCTTTGGCTCAGGTCATGATCCTAGGGTCCTGGGATGGAGCCCTACATTGCACTGTGTTCCCCACTCACTGGGGAATCTGTTTCTCCCTCTCCTTCAGCCCCTCCCCCCCTTGTGCTCTCTCTCAAATAAATAAATAAAATCTTAAAAAGAGAATGGACAGTTTAGGATCTTGAAGGAGGCAGAAAAACATTCATTTAACACTCAAATGTTAAAATCAATTTTATTCATTCCTCAAATATCTATTAACCATCCACACAGCACTGACTGACTGCTATGGAAACAGCAATGAAAATAGAAAACTCTCGCCTTACACAATATGGGGAAAATAGAAAGAGACTGTATTAACATATATTTACATATAATAGTATATTATATGACTACGTATATAAATTTGATGGAAAATGCAACTGGCAAAATTAATGTCATGGATAACTAGACAACTTGGTTTAAATGGTTTAGAAAACGTTTTTTCCTCTCTGAGGACACAGCGTTTAAAACAAACCTGAAGGATGAGTGGGAATGAGGCAAGCTGAAGAAGGGCAGAGAAAGCAATTACTCTACAAGCAGAGAGGAGTTAGGCTGCAGTATTTGCGGACTCAAAGGCTGAAGCATTCTAAGCAGAGACAGTATGGCTCAGGATGAAGCTGAGGAAACAGGCAGGGGATCTGGCAGTTCTGATAAGGATTTAAGATTTAACTTCAGTGTTCTTCCACTTTAATCTGGGAACTAAAAGAGCCCAATTTATATTTTTAAATAATCTCTCCAGCTGCAATACGCAGAATGAATTAATTGTAAAAAGGAAAAAAGTATAAAAGAAACCATTTGAAGCACTCTAGTGGTACAAGTGAGAGAGGACTGCAGCTTGGACTAAGCAACAAGCACATCAATGGCACTTTAAGTAGGTCAGTTACTGTGTGAAACCATGCCACCTGCCGCAGGACATTTAGCATCCCAGGCCAAAGGGCACTATGAACCAGCAGCATTCCCAGGTCAGGAAAATAATTTAAAGAAGAAAAAGAAAAACAACCACACCTTCTGAGGGGAGTGGTAAAAGCCCTCCTGAATGTACAAGAACAACGGCAGGGAGACAGAAGGAGGTTAGCAAGACTGAAAAGATTGCCAAGTATGATCTGCCCAAGGAGATGGGTGAGCAAGCCAGATAATACCACTAGGGTCCGGGGGCACCTGGGTGGCTCAGTTGGTTAAGTGACTGCCTTCGGCTCAGGTCATGATCCTGGAGACCCGGGATCCCGGAGACCCAGGATCAAGCCCCGCATCAGGCTCCCTGCTCAGTGGGAAGCCTGCTTCTCCCTCTCTCACTCCCCCTGCTTGTGTTCCCTTTCCAGCTGTGCTTCTCTCTGTCAAATAAATAAATAAAATATTTAAAAAAGAAAAATACCGGGGCGCCTGGGTGGCTCAGTTGGTTAAGCGACTGCCTTCGGCTCAGGTCATGATCCCGGAGACCCAGAATCGAGCCCCACATCGGGCTCTCTGCTCGGCGGGAAGCCTGCTTCTCCCTCTCTCACTCCCCCTGCTTGTGTTCCCTCTCTGGCTGTGTTTCTCTCTGTCAAATAAATAAAATCTTTAAAAAAAAAGAAAAGAAAAGAAAAATACCACTGGGGTCCAAAAGAAGCAGTGCAAATGGGAGAAGAAATTTTGCAACACACAGGACTTGTAGCCAGAATATATAAAGCTCACAACTTCAAGAGAACAGCCCAGTATTAAAATTAAATTAAACATGTTCTGCGACAATAAACACATGCAAAGATGATTGATGAATCATAGGGGAAAATGCAAATTAACACCACATACCCATTAGAATGGTTAATTCTAATTCATGCCAAGTGCTGATGAGGATGTATAAAAGCTAGAATTCTCACATACTGCAGGTGCAACTGTATAACCACCATGGAAAAATCTGGCAGTTTCTGAAAAGTTAAATGTACACTGATCACAAACACAGCAATTCCTCAGCTAAGCTTTTACTCAAGAGAAATGCAAATATATGTACACAGACTTGTATACAAATGTTTGCAGGAGCTTCATGCACAGTAGCCACAAACTTGGAACAACCCAATGTTTATCAAAACAAGGAAGGGGTAAACAAACTGCACCATCTCCACATGATGGAAGCATACTTAGTAACAAAAACGAAACAACTACAGCACTGATGTATGCAACACCAAAGAAAATCTGAAAAACACCATGTAAAGTCAAAGAGGAGAGACAAGGTGCCTGGGTGGCTCAGTGGGTTGAGGCCTCTGCCTTCGGCTCACGTCATGATCTCAGGGTCCTGGGGTCGAGGCCCACATGGGGCTGTCTGCACAGCAGGGAGCCTGCTTCCTCCTCTCTCTCTGCCTACTTGTGATCTCTCTCCGTCAGGTAAATGGATAAAATCTTTAAAAAAAAAAAAAAAAGAAAGAAAAGAAAGAGGAGAGACAGAAAGAGAGAGTGGGGAGCAGAGGAGGAGGGAGAGAATCCCAAGCAGGCTCCACACCCAGTGCGGAGCCTGCTGGGTTCAATCTCACAACCCTGAGATCATGACCTGAGCTGAACTCAAGAGCCAGTCGCTTAACCAAGTGAGCCGCCCAGGTGCCCCAAGAGCACTGACTTTCAAAGTCCATTTACATGAACTTCCAGAAAAGATGAAGCTGAGCCACAATGATAGAAAGCTGATCTGTGGTTGCCTGAGGTGAAGACTGACTGCAAAGGGGCTCAAGGGTGCTTTCTAGGGTTATGTAATGTTCTTTATCTTTGCTGTGGTAGCTACCCAAGTATATCCACTTGCCAAGATTCACCGGATTATACATGAAGAGAAGGTGCATTTTACTATATATAAATTTATAACCTCAAAGATGATTTAAAAAACTGAGCTGTGCTACAAAATTATAGGGTTGGTTTTCCTTTGTGGCTCATATGCTCATACTGAAGGCTATTCCAAGGGAAATGTTCTAACAGGTTTTGAGCAATGGTAGGATCATTAGAATAAATGCCCAGCCTTCCACAGTCATTTCTCAGGCTTTAATATAAATACAAAATTTCTGATATGTTCAGGTTTTCTCATCCTCCCCAGACCCCTGCCATTATAGTCCTTTCTTAGCAGAATAACAATATTTGGGGATAATAAAGTTTGTCTAAATAAAGTAGGTATCTTACCATGCACAAGCACCACATACTGTACACGTTGTTAAGCAACTAAAATGCTACCTATCAACTGTGAATGGGTTATTTTTAGAGAAAGCTATTAAGCTGTTCTCCAAGCTACCTATTTTGGTGAACTTTAATTATCTGAACAAAACTACAGTATTTCGTTTCCTTTCACAGATAAAAATTAACTTGTCTTCAGATGCTAAGTAAGTTGCGCTGATCCAAATTAAGTTCCAAAAATAAGATAGATAATACAAATGACTGCTTTAAAAGAAAATGTATTCCTTACCTCAGCTTGATTCTCTATAATTTACTAACCAAGAAAGCCAGTATAAAGGGTGCAAACCATTAGGTGAGCAAAAAACAGCTAGTCTAAAGTCATTTCAGCTATAAAACCCTCATCATTTTAAGGCTCCAGGGGTGCCTCGGTAGCTCAGTCAGTTAAGTGTCTGACTCTTGATTTTGGCTCAGGTCATGATTTCAGTGTTTTGAGATCAAGCGCTGTGTCAGGCTCTGTGTTGGGTGTGGAGCCTTCTTAAGATTCTCTTTCCCTCTCCTTCTCTTAAAAAAAAAAAAAAAAAAATCTGGGTGCCTGGGTGGCTCAGTGGGTTAAGCCTCTGCCTTCGGCTCAGGTCATGATCTCAGGGTCCTGGGATTGAGGCCCACATCCGGCTCTCTGCTCAGTGGGGAACCTGCTTCCCCCCCTCTCTCTGCCTGCCTCTCTGTCTACTTCTGATCTCTCTGTCAAATAAATAAATAAAATCTTTTTTTTTTAATAAAGATTTTTATTTATTTGACAGAGAGAAACACAGCCAGAGAGGGAACACAAGCAGGGGGAGTGAGAGAGGGAGAAGCAGGCTTCCCGCCGAGCAGGGAGCCCGATGTGGGGCTCGATCCCGGGTCTCCAGGATCATGACCTGAGCCGAAGGCAGTCGCTTAACCAACTGAGCCACCCAGGCGCCCCTAAATAAAATCTTTAAAAAATAAATCAGTGCTCTAATATAGTATCACAGCTGAAGATCTGATGTTACTAACACATACGCAACCTCTCAAGAAAAGGTGCTCAGGTCAGTCCAGAGTTTAAA
>PITA01035882.1:0-10070 GCA_004023965.1 Spilogale gracilis | reverse complement strand
CAAAAAAGCCCTAGGCGTATCCAACTACAGACCCTGTGCTATATTTTGAAATAACCACACAAGTCCTCTGCGTAGCGATGTAAACCACGAGCCCTGGAAGGACACAGCTGCTTTGGCGTGAGGGGTAGACATCACCAGGGCTCAGCATACCTCCGGTTCTCTTCTCTTCCTCGTGCTGCAAGGATCATTCCTCCACCCTCTCCGGAAGTTAGGTGTAGCCACGTGACTTGCCGTGGCCAGCAAAATCGCAGGAAGAGGGACACACATCCGTTCTGGATGTGTCCTCCCAGGGCTCGTTCTGGATGTGTGCTCCCTGTCCTCCCAGCAGGAGGCATTTGAGAACCAATGCACGGTTCTCATGCTTTCCTCCCCTGCAGTGGTGAACCCTGAAGTCATGTTGGGACAGTGGCACTCGGCTGACCACGAAGAGCTGAGCCTTTCTGAGCCCTGCTGGGAAGGAAGTGCGGGCAAGAAATAAATCTTTGTGATTTGAAGTCACTGGGATGTTCAGGGATGTTTGTTACTACAGCATAACCTGCCGGTCCTGCCCAGTGCACGTCCTGACAGGAACGGTTCATGTCTTTGTCTAAGTTTTTCTAGAGTTTTTATTCTTTTACAATGAGAAGAGATCCCCTTACAATTTTTTTAAAAGATTTTATTTATTTATTTGACAGAGAGAAACACAGCCAGAGAGGGAACACAAGCAGGGGGAGTGAGAGAGGGAGAAGCAGGCCTCTGGCTGAGCAGGGAGCCCGATGCGGGGCTCGATCCCAGTACTCTGGGATCATGACCTGAGCCGAAGGCAGACGCTTAACCAACTGAGCCACCCAGGCGCTCCCCCACTTACAATTTTTAAAAGAGACTGTATTCTTTAAGTGTGAGAGAGATTGAGCACAAACTGGGGGAGGAGCAGGGGGGAGAGGGAAAAGCATACTCCCCTGCTGAGCAGAGAGCCTGGCTCAGGACTGGATCCCATAATCCTGGGATCATGACCTACGTGGAAGGCAGATGCTCAACGGACTGAGCCACCCGGGTGCCCTGAGATCCATGTATAATTTTAAAAATAAGACTCATACTAAACATTCACGCAAACATTCACAACAAACTACACTGTTGTGCAGTTTCCCTCTTGCTCTCAAGACTGACCATTTCCTGTCACTTTTCATAGATCGACTTGATTCCTTTGACCGCCTGCACGGCACTCTAGGATCTGGGAACACCATAACGCATTATAACAGACCACCGACGCCAGACGTGTGAGTTCGGTCCTTCTTATTCACAAAATACGGGCTCTAAGCTACAGTTAGACTGTTGCAACATTCATGGGAAAGGAAGGACTAATATTTCTTCATCTTTTTTTTTAGTTTATCCCTGGCACTTTTCAGCCTGAGCTCAGCACTCAGGAGGGTTGCGCACACCTCCGGGGGATGAATGAATAAGCCAAGCGTGCCTGCACCGTCCCCAGAGATCCGGCTGAGGAGGCTGGCAGGGGCCCGGGTGTGTGTGCACACGTGAAGGCGGGGGGCTGGCCCCCGCACCGCAGGACAGGGAAGCGCATACACACAGCTCAGGCGACGTGATCCTGACTCACGGGCTCAGGCACAGAAGTGCGTGGCCGGGAAACTCCAGGGTTCTAAAGGAGCACTGACTCACGATGGCTCACTTCTGCATTTCCCTCCAGGGCCGTGGCTCAGTCTCCAGGAAGGGCTGGTAACAGCAGTCACTGGGATCTTGAGAAAGGGGAGAGCCGCTCAAAGACAGGGCCAAGAGAGGATTGTAATGATTGGCCTCATTCATAGAGGATGCCTACTTAGTCCTTGTTCCATCAATAGTGGGAATGTGCCCCCCTCCCTGCCCCAAGTAGAGGGCCCATCAGCGGCCATCACCTCCCCTGAGCAATCTGACCGAGAACCTGGACCATGAACAGAATAAGAACTCTTCCTGCTCCTATATTTCTGGGCTCTGGTTTTCTTCAGTTCCTTTCCAAGGTGAAAATGGCATCCCCCCCCCCCCGATTAAAAAGGACATTCTTGCTCGTTATAAAAAAATAAAATAAAAAGAAATTTCAAACAATTCTGAAAAGTAGAGACCAAAGATCACCCCCAAGGCCATCCCCAGATAGGCCACCATTGGCTTCCGGAAGCACACCCTTCCAACGGGATCACACCGACACACACAGATATTTACGAAGTTCCCGGGAAGTATAGTTTTCTGCTGTTCTTTGGAGGAGTGGCCATGTGTGTTCCATCGTATGGGCGCAGCTCGGAGCCTCAGTTCCTCCCCCTCTCTAGCTGCAAGACATAGCAGAAGGCCATGCCAAGACTTAATAAGCCCTTAATGAGCTTAATAAAGGCACCTAAAGATGGTGAGATGATTTTGGTAATTTTAGTCCCTCTCCCAGGCGGCTGGAAGTGAATTCACACGCAGATGAGAGTGGTGGTTCTACAGCTGAGTTCTAGACCTGCCGTGCCACTTTCCAAGGCGAAGCGACCTGCCAGCCTCACTTATAGCTGACCGGGTATGAGGCTGCCCATACAGAGGGCTAAGCACTAAGTACCCTGTGCATTTCAGAGGCCCTGCTCTGGTTTCAAGGCAGAAGGCCAGGGAAGAAACTGGGGTTTCCCAGCCATGGAAAGTGAGAGAGCATTCTGGAGTTTCCCTGGGTGAGACTTAACACCTGCATCACAGAATTCTAAAAGAATCTTGGAGGCTGGAGTCCTACCCCACCCCACACAGTGATTCAGCATATCGGTCCATCTGTAACCTAACTAAATGGAAAAATGGGTTTGAAATGTGGATTCTTCTCTTTAAAGACATTCCTGTGTCTGGCCTGGAGTCCTGGAAAGAGTTTCCTAAGACCTGAGTTCTAGTCTGTTTTACTCCTGGACCCAAAGCAAAGCTCCCTAAGCCTCCGGGCGCCTCAATTTTCTCATCTACAAAACACGGCTTCTGACGTTGCCCTACCTGTCCAGCAGGTCGTTGGGACACGAGGAACCAGGGAGGCAGCGCATGTGAAAGTGTTTTGGAAATCTGAAGTGTTTTCACACCCGCAAAGCTGCCTCCTCCGAAGCCCAGTGCCCAGAGAAGCCCGACGGGGCACACACACACAGACCCTCGTTCCCCACCACTGGAGAGAGCTCAGAGTCCTCAGGCCAGCACTGCTCTGGGGCAAGGACAGACAGACCGGCCCTCCCCTCACCGAGCCTAGATTCCAGTGAAGATGCAGATAAGAAAAAGGGAGATAAATCAGAAGGAGAAACTTAGATAGAGAGGTGAGCACTCCGAGTGGAAGGAAACAGAATGAGGTTGATAGATAGGGACGAGGTGGGGACTAGTGGAGAGGGTGACAAGGCCTCTCTAAGAGGTGGCCACTCAGAGCTCAAGACTCAGTGACAAGGACAGTCCAGTGAACACCTGTGCTACCCATGGCAGGTGCAAAGGCCCTGAGTTAGGAACGGACTTCTGTTCTAAGACCTTGCAGGGGCTGATGGCTCCGAACAGCAGCAGGGGAGGGCGGAAGGCGCTGGAGGAGCGAGGACTGAGGACAGGGGCTGGAGAAGGTGGCCCAGGCCCGCAGGGGGTTTGAAGCAGTTTGCGTGGTACTAGGATCACCCTGCATTGGGTTTGAAGTTCCAGCTCCTCCAGGCCAGGTTGGGGGCCCCGGAAGGAATTGTTAGGGCTTGCAAGGGTTTTACCTACAACCCCGCCCAACCTTCCAAACATCCATGCCAGAAGAACTGCAGAGAAAAAGGCATCCATTCTTGGAGGGGCATTCAAGGCCCCCCCTCCCAGCCACCCTACCTAGGGGGGGGATGGGCGGGGCTTCCTGCTTCAGCCAGTGCAACTCCAGGGCTGGGCTCCGGAAAGGAAGTGTGTTGCCCAGCTGGGCCTGGTCCTGCATCATCAAGGCCCAGCCCTCAGCCCTCGGCGGGCAGGTGGGTGGGGGGAGGGGAGGGGTCAGCTCCGGGAGCCCAGCCCTCCCAGAGCAACCCGATCGAGCAGGAAGCGGGCCTTCAGCCAAAGCAGCAGCGGAGCACCTGGAGCCTTTGTTCGCTTTATCCCTGTTGCAGGCTTTCCCAGGCACCTGCAGTCGGGCCTCAGGAGCACCTGGGCCAGGAAGGGGCTCCCACGGGATCTGGTTCTCCCGCCACGGGGAGCGGTCCCACTCCCGGCCCTGAGGGAGGGCCTGCCAGACAAGAACAAAAACCACCACAGTAGCCTCGGCCCAGGAGCTCTTAACAGCGGGTGTCACTTCCATTAACCCTCCTCACAAGGCCGGGAGGGAGGGACTCGTACCCTCCCCCTGCTGCAGATGAGGAAATGAAGGCACGCAGAGGTGAAGGGACCTGGGCAAGGTCACACAGTGTAGGGAATCAACAAATCCCAGCCTCTGTGACCTTTGGCAAGACATTCACTTCGGACGGGTGTGACGGCCGCCCCGCCAGCCGAGGACTGCTCTGCAGAGTAGGGGGATCCGAGTAAGATCCGAGTAAGGGATCGGAGGAGGTACGCAGGGCTCCTAATCCAGTCCGGTCCTGCTGTCCTCCCCACTTCCCACAGGGTTATGCTCCCAGGCTGAGCCTCAGTTTCCTCATCCAAGAAAATGGGTAAATAATATTACCTAAGAGCACCCGTGAAAGCCTGAGGCTCCTCCTAGAGGGATGCCTCATTTTTTTTTTTAAGATTTTATTTATTTATTTATCAGAGAGAGGGAGCACAAGCGGGGGAAGGGTAGAGGGAGAAGCAGCCTCCCCATGGAGCAGAGAGCCCATCCCAGAACCCCGGGCTCATGACCTTAGCCAAAGGCATCCGCTTAACTGACTGAGCCCAGTATGGGGTCCCGAATGCCTCTTTTAAAAGGGCCACACTCCTGGACGGTCCAAGGAAGATGCTGTCTTACAAAACTACCCTTTTCTGCTCTCTGCCAAAAGAAACAACAGCAACAACACAAATAGAAAAACCAGTCTTAGAGGCATTCTCCACTTGAAACAAAAAGGCAAGTATTACGCTGCTGGGCTCCGAAGATTTTCTCCGGAGGGAAACCACAAGTGACAGCTCAAGACATAATGTCGCTATGGGATTCGGTCTAGTCCAGCCCTGAGACAATGACCCACCCCCAGCAATGGTTGCACGTTCATGCAAAGTACAGGGACTATCCACCAGGAATTTCGGCCACACACGCACACGCACACTCCCTTTCCTATAAATCAGCCTATATTTATCAAGTTCTTGTCTTTAGTGAAGGTCCTTCTAAGCACAGATGATTGTTGTCCTCAAAGCAGGGAATTATCATGATTATGGATATCCATCAGGGTGGGTGGTGGCCCCAGCCCTTCTGGGTGACCATGCCTGTTTCTCTCCATCTTTTGGGGTTCAGCTGCTCCTTCTCTAGTTGAACTCTGCCATTCAAGGGCCGTCAAACATCCTATGTCACCATCCAGGCCACAGTGATTGGTGTGAGAGAAGGGCATGAGATCCAGAAAAACCAAGCCTATCAGAGTTTTTGTCGGAATTTAAAAATTGGGGCTGAAGGGGCACCTGGCTGGCTCAGTCGGTGAAGCGTGCCACTCTGGACCTTGGTGTTGGGAGTTCGAATCTCACATTGGATGTGGAGATTGCCTAAAAAATATATATATATTTTTTAGGTTTTCTTTCTTTCTCCCTTCCTTTCTTTCTTTCTTTCTTTCTTTCTTTCTTTCTTTCTTTCTTTCTTTCTTTCTCTCTTTCTTCCTTTGAGAGAGCAAGCCAGAGAGAGCGAGCACAAGCAGTGGGGAGAGGCGGAGGGAGAGGGAGAAGCAGGAAACCAGACATGGGACTCGATCCTAGGACCCGGAGATCACGACCTGAGCCGAAAGAAGACACTTTATTGACTGAGATACCCAGGCACCCCTAAAAATAAGATCTTAAAAAAAAATAAAATGGGGACGCCTGGGTGGCTCAGTGGGTTGAGGCCTCTGCCTTGGGCTCAGGTCATGATCTCAGGGTCCTGGGATCAAGGCCCCACATCAGGCTCTCAGCTCAGCAGGGAGCCTGCTTCCTCCTCTCTCTCTGCCTGCCTCTCTGCCTACTTGTGATCTCTGCCAAATAAATAAACAAAATCTTAAAAAAAAAAAAATGGGAGCTGAAGAGGAAAATCCTATTCCTCCTGGATTGGTGAACTTGAAGGATGTGACCCTGGACTTTCTGAAAGCCATTTTCTGGATGGTGAAAGCCTGTTTGCAGAAGCAGGGAGTGAAGCCATCAAAGGAAGAAGCCATAATGTGTAGCAGAGTGTCCTGATGTTACAATCCAAGTTCCTGCTGTCCCTAAAGCAGGCTCAACCCTTCTGGCCCATCCCCCGGTGTGTAGTTCAATGAGCCAATAAATCCCTCCAGTCCCCCGCCCAGCCCAGCCAGCAGCACGGTGTGTGTGTGTGTGTGTGTGTGTGTGTGTGTGTGTGTACTGAACCCCGGGGTTCAGTAGGACCGATGGCACAAGCAGGACTTGGGGATCTGCCGGCTGAAGGTTTTAGGCAATCAACGCTGTGAAGTCAGAGACAGGCTAGATGGCTTCATTGATTCAAGTCAACAAATACTTGTTGAGGCCCACGGGTGCCAGGCGGAGGACTGGGGCCCTCAGGGTATAAGGAGGTCCTTCTCCTTACTCTGGGATCATCAGAAGGGGCTTCCTGGAGCCGGTGACACTTGAGGACCTCACTGAGGGATGGTGAAACCTGGCCAGGCTGAGAAGGGTGGGGAGAAAAGCGGGAATAAAAACATGGAGGCCGGGCGCTTGGGTGGCTCAGTGGGCTCAGGTCATGATCCCAGGATCCTGGGATGGAGTCCCACATGGGCCTCTCTGCTCTGCGGGGAGTCTGCTTCTTCCTCTCCCTCTGCCGCCCCCCACCCCTGCGCTCTCTCTCAAATAAATAAATAAAATTAAAATATAAATAAAATAAAAATAATTTTTTTTTTTAAAAAAGACATGGAAGCATAAGATCAGTGTCCACGAAGGCACAGTGTCTTGTGCCCCTAAGTCCCTGGCTGCCCGGAACACTCAAGAGTTAAGTGAGTGAACTATAGTCCACCTCACTTGGGGGAAGAGCCGCTGGCTGGGCATGGCTGGAGACAGCAACGTGGAGGAAGGGAGGCCGCAGTGGGCCTCGCGGGGAAGCGTGGACTCTGCCTGGGCCACACCGCACGATGCTAATTCTGGCAAAGGGCAAGGAAGAGCTGGCGCAGCAGCCCCGCGGATCCCGGCGGTCCTAGGGCGCCGCCCACCTCTGTTGTGGTTGCCACACCCACGCTCTCCTCGGCCTCCCGGTGGGACTCTGCCCAGCACCCGACCCTGCGCAGCAGCCACCCCGGGTCATGCCCCAGACGCCACCGCCTTCCCGGCTCTTGGGCGAAGCTGCCAGCACAGCACTCCTGCCCAGCCTGTAATTTCACATGGTCTCCTCCCAGCCTGACTGCTCCTGGCCTTTTGCACCCCAGACATACCCGCTGCAGGATCTGCCCAAAGGGGAGACGAGGTCCGCTGGCCACCTGAACCCGGGCTACTGGGAGCGGGGTGCACGCTCGGCTAGGCGAAGGCTGAGGCCGGCTGCCCTGGGCACGGCTGGTCCTGCAGCCGAGAACTGGGGAGGCCGCGCCCCCTGGCGGCCAGGACCTGCCCGGCACCTTAGTCTTCTGGGGCATCGAAGATTTGCACCCTTCCTGCAGGGTTTGATTTTTTGGTTTGATTTTGGTTTCGTTTTGTTTTGAAGAAATACCTTTCTGAAAAGCTGAGAGCACAGGGAAATCATTAAAGTTAGACAGGTTGAGATCTCAAGGAACCTCAGAGTAAAGACTTGGGGGAAAAGCCGTTTTTAGATTTTCCCCAGCCATAGCAAAATTTTCTGATTTCTCATGCATGTATGTGCTACGGCAGGTGAGGCGATGGCTACAAAGTGTTTTAGGTATTTTCCAGCTCTGTGAAACATCTTCCCAGGCGACTATGTTCTGCGAGGTATGGAAGACATTGTTTTGTAATGGTGGCACCCCTCTCTGGGCGAAGAGACACCCAGTCTGTTAAGGGAGCACTGAAAATAAAGAGCCGCACTGTCCACCTTCTCAGCTCTGAACCTCAGCTCTCCCCCATCGTGTTCATCTGCAGTGGGGGCAGACCTCTGAGCCTCAGCAGCAGCAGCCTGTATTCACAAGCATTTTGGTCTGTGTTATGTAATGCCGGCTACGAGACGGGAGTATTATTGCTAGGGTCGGGTGTTTGTGCAGGAGGAGGACGGTGAGTCACAAAAACTAGAAGACGGTCCCTGATCTCAGCGGCCTGTAGCCAACGTAGACACAACATACACAAATGACACAATGTGCAAACAATCACAAATCAACGGCCGAGTACACGCTAAACATACACGTGTTGGGAACAGTAATCAGAGCGGGTACGAGGCTGGTGGCAGGACGTGGGCCGGAAATGAGGCTTGCGGGGACTCTGGAGTGTTGCCAGGCCCGCAGACTGAAGCCTTCTGGGGGCTCAGAAGATGTCAAGGAAGAGCCCAGCATCATGCACCCAAAAGCAGGGGGAGCACATTTGGCACCTTCCTGCTCCACCCTTGCCAAAGATCCCACACTCCTTCCCACCTCCCTGCTCCTCCCATGGGGCTGCCCCATGATCAAACGTGAACCCCACCAGGGATACATGACCCGCTTCTACACCTCTTACTGCCCCTAGCAGACCCAAGGCTGTACCTGTGGGCAGCAGAGTGTCCCTGGGCAGCGGCAGCTCAGTGAGGTTCTACTGGTTATGCCTATGTCCTGGCCTTCCTCCATCTTAGAAGGGAACAAACCACATCCCTTGGATCCCCAGGGCCATGACGGCCAGATGGTCTGTCACCTGCCCAACAGCTGGGCAGAACTGGCGGGAGCCTCCATGGGGAGGGGGCCACACTGTAAGTGGCCGCCATGTTCCGAACATCCGGGAAGTCTGTCCTGCTCATTGTGTTCAGTAAAGAGGGCGTGCATTTTGAAATGCAGACTATGAAGTGGTGTAGCCCGAGGGCAAGGACCATCTGTCTTTAACCACCTCTCGGCCTAGGAAGGTCATTAGTGAGGAATGTGGGATGCGAGGGTTCAGGGATTCCACCGGGCCTGACTTGCTCTTTTACAGTGGGCTATGCAATTGCCACACAGTTCAGGAATATTCAGGAACTAGGAAGTTGCTCAGTGAATAAGAAATTCAGATAAAGGGGAGCCTGGGTGGCTCAGCTGCTTGGGGGTCTTTGGCTTGGGCGGTGGTCTCATGGCCCTGGGATGGAGTGCGGCAGCAGGGCTCTGCGCTCAGCGAGGAGTCTGCTACTCTCCATCTCTCTCCGCCCCTCCCCCAATGCATGTGCGAGCACTTTCTCTCGTTCTCTGCCTGCCTCTCTGCCTATTTGTGATCTCTCTGTCAAACAAATAAATAAAATCTTAAAAAAAAAAAGAAATTCGAATAAAGACAATCAAATAAACCACATAGCTCGCTAGACACCGGGACACGGGGTCATGCAAGCACAAAGCCATCTTACCACCTCGAGATCTAACTCCTTGGGATCATCTCTACATTTGGATTCTGACAGGACTTTCAACCGCTCAAGATGGAGCCCCTCATGCCCACACGGGTTAAATATTACCCTAGGCAGTTACCCACCCACTGATTTGGGAATGGGCTCGCGGCCCATTCTCGGGGAGGGATTCTTCTGTCAGCAATGATCTCAGCTTTTGGATCTGTACCTGCTTGGCTCTGGCCGGTCACCGCGGGACCCAGTGAGATTCCATGATCTGGCTTCTGGACACAACAGGTGGGAGGCAGAGGCACCATTTGGGACAGTTTCTAGGTAAAAAAAACTCTACTCAAACTGGTTGATCAGAGGAACTTAATAGGAAGTCCCCACAAGGTGGGGCAGCAGGCCGGTTGTGGTATCTTGGTGGGGACAGAAAGACCCCAGTTCATGCATTCTTCTCTTCACTCTTTCCCCACCACAGGAGACCGTGACATTCTGCCCTTAATGCATGACAGTCCCTGCTTCCCGCAGCCTCATCAACAGAATGCACTGTCAA
>PITA01035881.1:0-10122 GCA_004023965.1 Spilogale gracilis | reverse complement strand
TTTTTTTTTTTTAAAGATTTTATTTATTTCACAGAGAGAAACATAGCCAGAGAGGGAACACAAGCAGAGGGAGGGAGAGAGGGAGGAGCAGGCTTCCCGCCGAGCAGGGAGCCCGATGTGGGACTCGATCCCGGGTCTCCGGGATCATGACCTGAGCCGAAGGCAGTTGCTTAACCAACTGAGCCACCCAGGCGCCCCTCTTATCTGTATTTCTTGATCCCTGTGCCTCAATGGTCTCAACTTCTGTGAGTTTAAGCAATCACTCTGTACCCTGCAGTAACAATACTAATCCTGTCTCTAGGGCGGGGTGCAAAAGCAGTTAAAGATTTAACTGCGCCACGCAACTTCCTCACTTTTAAATAATAAAAGACTGGGGCCCCTGTCAGTCAAGAGAGACAAAGGCAGAGGGCCTGCAAGGAGACCGAGGGAGAGAGCCTTAGAGGAGAGAGCAGGAGAGCTGGCAAACAGCAAGAGAGCCTGCAGAAAGACTGAGAGACAGAGAGACAAAGGCAGTGAGCCTGCGAAGAAGCAGCAAGAAAGCCTTAGAGGAGAGAGCAGGAGAGCTGGCAAACAGCAAGAGAGCCTGCAGAGAGACTGAGAGACAGAGAGACAAAGGCAGTGAGCCTGCGAAGAAGCAGCAAGAAAGCCTTAGAGGAGAGAGCAGGAGAGCTGGCAAACAGCAAGAGAGCCTGCAGAGAGACTGAGAGACAGAGAGACAAAGGCAGTGAGCCTGCGAAGAAGCAGCAAGAAAGCCTTAGAGGAGAGAGCAGGAGAGCTGGAAAACAGCAAGAGAGCCTGCAGAGAGACTGAGAGACAAAGGCAGAGAGCCTGTGAGGAGGCAGCAAGAAAGCCTTAGAGGAGAGGCAGCGAGAGAGCTGGCAAACAGCAAGAGAGAGCCTGCAAAGAGAGACAGAAACAGAGAAGCAAAGGTAGCAGCAGAAAGAGAAGCAGACAGAGAGTAGAGAGACAGAAGAGGAGAGAGAAGTAGAGCAAGAGGGCCAAAGCCAGAGCTAGAGAGCTAGAGCTAGAGAGCCAATGCTAAAAAGCCAGAGCGTGCGGCTGAGCCTGCTTCATAGGTCTCTCCTGACTGACCTCGGGTCTGTCAGCTTGCATTAGATATCGCTGGCTGTGTCATTATTTCGCCCGCGGTTCGGGACCCACAACTCCGCCGAGGCTGACTCCCCCGGCGACATCAGAAAACAATCAAAAACTCTAGAGGAGCATGCAGGCAGCAATCTTTTTGATGGCTGCAGCAACTTCTTGCTAGACACATCTTCAAAGGTAAGGTAGAAAAAGCAAAAATGAACTTTTGGGACTTCATCAAGATAAAAAGCTTCTGCACAGTGAAGGAAACAGTCAACAAAACTAAAAGGCAGCCTCTGGAATGGGAGCAAATATTTGCAAAAGAGTTATCTGGTTATTATCCAAAATCTATAAAGTACTTATCAAACTCAACACCCCAAAAACCAATAATCCAGTTAAGAAATGGGCAGAAGACATGAAAAGACATGTTTTCCAAAGAAGACATCTAGGTGACCTACAGACATATGAAAATATGCTCAACATCACTCATCATCAAGGAAATACAAATCAAAACCATGATGAGATACAACCTATATCTGTGGGGATGCAAAGAAGGGGGAACCCTCTTGCACTATTGGGGGGGATGCATACTGGTGCAGCATCAAAAAGTTAAAAATAGAGCTACTTATGACCCAACCATTGAACTACTAGGTATTTACCCAGAAGATACAAAAATACTGATTCGAAGGGATACATGCACATTAATGTTTATAGGAGCATTAACAACAATGGCCAAATTATGGCAAGAGCCCACATGTCCATCAACAGATGAATAGGTCTTCTTTAGCCATACAGATATAGTGGGATGTTACTCAGCCACCAAAAAGAAAGAAATCTTACCATTTTTAATGACTTGGATGGAGCAAGAGTATGTTACACTAAGTTAAACTAGTCAGCCAGAGAAAGACAGATATCATATGATTTCACTCATATGTGGAATTTAAGAAACAAAACAGATGAACATCACAGAAGGGGGAAAAAGAGGGGAAGACAAGCTGTAAGAGACTTTTAACTATAGAGGACAAACTGAGGGTTGATGTAGCGGAGGTGGGGAGAAGAAGGGCGAGATGGGAGATAAGTGTCAAGCAGTGGGTGTTATATGGAAGTGATACATCACTAAGTTCTACTCCTAAAGCCAATATTACGCTACATGTTGACTAACTAGAATTTAAATAAAAACTTGAAATTAAGAAAAAAATAAAGACCAACTTCCTACTCCCCCCAAATCTTTAGTAGTTTGATTTAATCATGAATATTTTAATCACAATTAGAAAAATATATTTTGAAAAATTAAAGTATGTATGACAAATCTCAAAGAATGAAGGTAGAGAAAGGTTTCAGAAGCTACTGCTTGTGTTGGGTAGAGGAAAAACTCTGTCATTAGTGCATGACAGATTTTAAGTATCATTTAGATGTTATTTCCAAAAGAAGTTTTTAGATGCATTTACTTCATAATATGATACATAAACTTGTTTATCTATGAAATTTATCTCATTCTCTTTTATTTTAAAATAATTTTATATTTACAGAAAAGTTAGAGAAATATCACTGAGTTTCCAAATATCACCAGCTTCCCTAAATGCTAGTATCTCATACAACCATAGTACAGTCATCAAAACGAGGACATTAACAATGATTCACTAAATCGGATCTACAAATCTTATTTGACTACCAACAAGTCTCCTGCTAATACTTCTTTTTTCTGGCTCAGGATTCATCCAAATTCCCATATTACATTTAGTTGTCATGGCTCCCTAGTCTTGTCTTGTTTCATTTTCTGCCAGTTCCTCAATCTTTTGTATTTCACAAACTTGATGCAATGAAGAGCCTGTTATTCTATAGAATCCCTCCCACACTGAGTATGTCTGATGTATTCTCATGACTAGATTAAGATTATGCATTTTGGAGGGCACCTGCGTGGCTCAGTTGGTTAAGTGGTTGCCTTTGGCTCAGGTCATGATCCCAGGGCTCTGGGATCAAGCCCCACATTGCACTCCATGCTCAATGGGGAGCCTGCTTCTCCCTCTCCTCCACACTACTGCTCTCTGTCTCTGTCTCTCAAATAAATAAAAAAGATCTTTAAGAAAAAAAAATCTATAAAATTTATAAACTATTATTAATGATTTGATCTTATTTGGACTCTGATTCCAAAACAAGCTAAAAAAATTATGACATAATCTAGGAAATATGAAGGCTAATTGAATTTTTTAATGCTAACTGAACATTAAATGATGTTCTAATGGCAAAAAAAAAAAAAGATTATACATTTTTGACAAGAGTACCACAAATGTGTCCTCATTATACCATATTGAGAGGAATATGATATCTAGGTATCTCTTTACATGTGAATTTACTTGGTTACAGTGGTGTCTGTCTGATTTTTCCACACTAAAGTTATGATTATTCCCTGTTTAATTGATATTTTATGGAGACAAGTCCTCAGCCTTTCTTAAATCTAACATTTTATCTAAGTTGTTAAATGTGCAAAGCATAAAAGTGCGAATTATTTAACTGATCTTATTATTTGAAGACTTCTACATTTTTTTCTTACCATTCATTTATTTTTCATTCAGTTAGTGTGTTTTTAATTATTTAGGACACACAATCTTCATAAAATCCTGCCTTCAGGCTGGTGGTCATTTGTGATGTCGACTGTGTTCTTGCACAGGTTAATATAAATTTAATCCTATCCTGCATAATATCTGTATATAGGAATAGTTACCCGAAACAGGTCTTTTGGCTTGGCTGCACTATGGGGATATATTTTATTTTCTCCCTTTTCCAGAGTGATTGTTATAGGGTGGGGGGAATTCACTGCCCTTTGAATGTGCTCTGCATTATGAAATCCATGCACAATAGAGCAGATCAGAGATATGCAAACTCTTCTTAGACAGAATATTCTCAGATCAGCCTTCCTTGACTAAAAATTGATTGAATACATTAACATACTTAAAGAAAGAACACGTCAATCAAAAAAAGATGAATCAAGCTACGGAAGCATAGAGAAGAGTCACTGTAAGTATTAGGAGCATCTACCTATGCAGTGTCCAGAGCAGAGAGTTTTGGTTTGTTGCATCCAGGCTTGTTGCAATCCAAACTCCAAGTACTAGAACTAGCTCCTCTTGTTTTGGGCCCAGTAGACCAATTGTGTGTTTGAGGATGCCAACGAACCAAGATCACAAAAAATTAGTCTTGAAAAAATACGATGTTTGATGTTTCAATGAGAGTATGAAAATATTCATCATGGAATAAATCAAAACTTTGTTGGACATTTCACATTTCTGTAGTTTTGTACTGTTTATATTTTGAATAACTTAAGGGAAGTGGGGAGGCTTGCTAAAATGCTTATGGCCTCAAAAGGTCTTAGTCTTGCCCTGTTCTGATCTCATACTCACCAAGCAATCTTCATGGTATAATTTAGCTTCCCAAGTAGGAGTTGTTATATGGTTTTCTGGAATAGAATGTTGGCATTAGTATTCAAGTCCATGTAACAGCTATTTTTCTCATTGTAAATCAATAAATAGGCATTTTGGTTTTAGGCATCAGTCTGTGAGCTTGTTTAATTTAAGTCTGCCCCTGAGATATGAGGTACTCTTAGTGAATGACAATATCAGGTCTCTAGGTCTATCAATCTAAATTCCAGAGTTGGGTCAATGTAGCATAGAGACCTTTTTCAGAAGTTTCATCTAGTTAGCTCCTCCTAAGACAACTTTTAATTAAATTTTTATTTTTTAAACATCTATCCATATTTGAGGATTAGTCTTAAAAGTAAAAGCTCTTTATCAAGAAAGAATCATATGTTCATGGTCAAGGAAATAGAAGAAATGTTAATGCCCAGCAAGACAAAATGACTTGAATTTCAAGTCTATACTTGCAGGGATGGAAGAAGTGTTAATTAACCTCTCAGTAGCAAGCTCATTTAGGGAAATAGACATATAATAAAACAAATGACATGAGGATTGAAGTTAAAACCTAAAGAAAATCATTCCCTGAATACCAGCACATAGTTTCAGTGGACTTGATAATTACTTGTTCCAAAGGATTCAAATTCTGATGAACAAAACAACTACATACGCAAAACTCATAAGGTAGAGATGCTCTAATACCTATGATGAAATATAGACAGTGGGAACTGGTTTCATGGAAAAGATACTTTGGAGAAGGACATAGATATAAAGGTGAGTCAAGGTTTTTAGAGGAGGTTTCAGTCAAGAAGAGTGATATGGGAAACTCAGAAGAGACCTGGGCAGTTCAGAAATGGTGAGGTATAGAAAAGATCAGATTAAATTCAATATGTGTGAAAGTAAGAGACTACAAACCTGACACCTTACAGATGGATAATGAATAGATTTGAAACCATGTTTGTATTCTTAATGTCTCATGGCAGAGGTAAGCTGGGAAGGGGCAACAGTAATTTTCTGGTTAATGGATTCTTGCATAAGTCCCCCACTTCTCCCTTCAAAAGACAATGGTTTCTGCTTAGTGTAGGAACAAAACAAGGAGATTCTAAAGGCAGAGAGGCAGACTAAAGTTGGATGGGTTTCCTTTATTTATTTATTTATGTAAGATTTTATTTATTTGTCAGACGAGGGTGGGGGATGGGAAGCATAAGCAGGGAGAGCAGCAGGCGGAGGGAGAAGCAGGTGCCCCATTGAGCTGGGAGCAGGACATGGGACCTGGATTCAAGAACCCTGGGATCATGACCTAAACTGAAGGCAGAGGCATAACCAACTGAGTCACCTAGGTGTTTTGAGTTTCATTTCTTTAATAGTAGATATTAGTTTATTTTTTCTGAATGCCCAAAGCGACCCTCCCCTCACTTTTAAGAGAAATATATTCCAGAAAGCCAGTGTCTATGCCCATCAATCTGCAAACTCTTATTGACAACCTGTCATCTGGGTTATTAGTCAAGATTGTAGAAGGGAAAGTAGAAATTAATTAAATGGAAGGCAGCCCTTTATTGTTTATAATTTTATTGGAGAGACAAGATTTACACATGTAAAATGTTAACTTGAAATGTAAAGTAGAATATCAAAAACTCTCAGCAAGTGATTTCATCTCTCTAGGCTTCATTTTCTTGATCTGTAAATTTAGAAGCTTATTTAAAAGTAGTAGGATGCTGAAGTATCAAAGGATTGTCTCAATTAATGGATCAGAGAAGAGAGCAAAGTGTGAGCTGGGATAGTGAGAACACTTTAGGAGTCGGAGCCCTTAGGAATAGGTAGACTGGGGTTGGGAAATATTAGGACAGAAGAGTGTTCAAGAGAATGTATGAAAATAATATTTTCTAAAAGGAGAAGCTCTATATCTTTTTAAAACATCCTATATCTACCTTGATTCAAGTTTTCTCTTGAGTACCCTTTTAAAAATGAAACATGTCTGCCATCTATTTTTCAAAACCAGACAGGTTTTCAAGGTCTCTGTGATTTCTCCAACAGCCTGTCTACTATTTCTCCTGACTTCCTCTGCTCCTGCTATACTGCCCTGCTCGTTTTGCTTTGAACTCCAGATGTTCTCTTCTGCCTCAACTAGCTTTTTCTTTGTACTTTAAATGGTTCCCCACATCACCTTGTCTGTCTGGGAAACACCTTCCAAATCATCTTTCAGGGGACCAGCAGAGGACACCTCCTTCTCTCTCAAGTCATTCCTACCCTCCCTATTCCTCATAGAAAGTAGATTACTTCTTCCTTTGGCCATCACTGCTGGTGCATACATCACATACTAGGTCATGTTATATCCCAATTGGTTATTTACACAACAGTTTATTTATCTGAGTCTCTTGTCACATATCTCCTTTGTCATTGTCACCGCAGTATATAACAAAGTGCATAGCGCATAATGATACTCACTGAGGTAAATATAGATGATTAAAGAAGTTGGATGAATAAATAAATCTTTGGAGTATCTCTTAATCATCTCTTTCTTGTCTTAAGAGTTTAGACCTAATGACAAGAAGGACAAGGTGTCACTCTCCTCTTTTTGCCATACTAAAGGGTTTTGATACTATGAGTGTTTGCCTTCAAAAGAATGTTTCAATAATAGTTTGCTAACTAGGCATAAATGAAAGCAAAATGAGAGCTTCAGAAAACCATGGCCTTTTTACGAGAAAGAAATTTTATGAATCATTGCCACTTTAAATTCATACCCTAGTATTTTCTCCAAGGGCTCTCACTCGCTAATGACTTAGGAGGAAAAAAGAAAAAAAAAGCAAAAACCCAAAACTATAGAAACAGTTAATATATCTATCCGTTGTGCTTACCACTGAAGCTATTTTCACCCACCCCCATGTTAAATAAAGACCAACTCAGATTATAATTTAGCTAATGTTTTTCCTTTCAGAATAAGCAAAGATGCCAAGTAGAGCAGAAAGTATTGCATTTCCTTTTGTCTAATGGCCTGGTGACTGCCTGGGAGGGACTAACTAGCTTTTTAGAAATGACAGCTTTCTTACTGCCCTGGACATGTCAGGCTTGATGCCATCCCTGCCATCTGAAGATAATGAATCATCATACTTTGTCAGAAATAAGAACTTACTTAATGAATAGTAAAACTAGCAATCATAAGCAAGAACAATGCTTCAGTAGCATTTCACACCATTAAAATACATCTAACTTGATTTTTTTTGTCCTTTTGTTATATGCCTATTTTTCTAGGGCTCCTTCCTGATGCCTCTTATTTCAGTATGTTTCTTCTCTTGATCACTTCCACCATGTTCTCACTCATTCTAATTCTTTTAAATCCAACTTCCCCAACTCCTATAATTCATAATTACATACATATGCATAGTAGTGTTCCAAACAAGGGACTAAGGAACATTATGGGCTGCCTTAAGATGTGTATCCAATGATCTAAAATTACTTTGAAAATAGTATTTTAAAATTGTTTTACACAGAAATTCCATCAAACTTAAAAAAAATATTGTTCCAATATTTATATATCACTGTGAAATATTACCCTGTCTAATCCATAACTATTTGCAGACACATTTTACAAGAGCCTATTAAAATTCTGAACTAAAACATAATTTGGGAAACAAAAAAGGGAAGAAGTAGATATAAAACCACTGAGGTGTTTTGAATGGCTAATTTAGTACTATTTTATGTAGTAATTTTTTGTATAAACCAAATAGGTTCACTGTGACCCCTTACAAGCCATTAGATGAACAATGTAATGGAGTACTCCTAGAATATTGAAAACACAGAAAGCAAATCCCAAATCGCTACATACTAGGAAGACTCTCTGGAGCTTAGTTTATTCATTCTAGGTAACGTGCTAAACCTTTTAATCCAGGCAGTCAAGGATTAACACCCAACTCTAATGTGGATGGACTCCTTTCTGAGCTTCAGTTTCATGCTCTATAAGATGATAACTGTACCTACATCATAAGTTTGTTGTGAAATAGTATATTTATAGTGCTTAGAGCAGAACATAGCACATGGTGAGCATAGTGTAAGTATTTGTTATGATTATCTGTGTAATCACATTAATTCTTACCACACAAATTTTTATATAACATAAATTAAAACTAGGATTTTCATGGTGATTTGGTTTTAGAGGACTTTTCACATGTCCACCAGGGATATATTTAACATGTTAATATTCCTCATCAATAAAATATTTCATTAATGTATAAATTTAAAAAACCTTAGATGTCTCACCGTTTTTTAAGAACCACCTATAAAAATCTATGTACTATAAAATGTAAATGAATACTGTTTAAAATACATTACAAAATAATACTCATGATAATAGTTAACATTCATTGAGTAGTCTCTGTATGCCAGATACTGTGATAAGTATATTTGCATTGCCACATCTAAATGATCACATAAGCCTTTGAGGAAAGTACTGTTAATAGTTAAAGCCTAAGTAAATGACTCAAGGTTATGCGATTATTTTGCTGCAGACAAGTCTTTGAACTTGGACACTCTGCCTCCAGTTCTTGTGTTAATATGCCACCTTTTCAGAGGCCAACTGTTGTCTTTAAAATAAACTATATAAATAATCAAAACCATGTGTGGTAGAATGATAATTTTGTATCTGAGTCAACTCCTTGTTACCTCTTGTTTCTGTTATCTTTGATTTTATGGCTTACTTGAAGATTATATTCTTTGTCTTTGGTTTTGTGCACTTCTGTATTATGATATACCTAGGCAGGAATTTGTTTACTTATCCTGATTAGGATTCTGTGGAGTTCTTGAAGCCTTGGAATGGTGTCTTTCATTTCTTATGTAAAATTTCAACCATATTCACCTTCAATAATACCTCTAAGCTATACTTGGGGCAGCAAGGTTCTACACAACTTCTTTCGACCTATCTTTCTAAACACTAATTCTTTTTTCAGCGGTGTTTAATTTGGAACTAAATCCATCAGTTAAGTTCCTCATTTGGTTTATTGTGAGTTTTAGTTCTAGGACTTCTATTTCATTATTTCTCAAACCTATTTTACTTTTTATAACTTCTTGCAAATATTTTGAATTGTGTCTCTGATTTCTTTAAATATAGTATTATCATTTGTTTTTAATATTTGTCTATCATTCTAACCTGTTTTTCTTTTTATTGCTGCTTTTCTTGCTTTTTGTTTCCATATGTGCTCAGGTGCTCAGTAAACTTTTATTTGAAAAATTATTCACAAGAATACATGGAGGCTTATAATAAAGCTCCATGGTTACTATGAAGATTGTTGTTTACTTCTGTCAGTCATTTGCCTGGGCACCTTACCAGTGTATGGACATTTCCCACTTCAACTAGACTGTGAGCATGTTGGCTTCAAGTTTATTTAATTTTCTTTCCAGTTTAAGTTTCTCAGTAGCCATTGAGAAGCTTAATATATCATGATGGACTCTTCACCTAAAAGACCCTCCATTTCAAGTTATATCCTTTATGTCTGATTAGACCAGCAAAACAAAAGCTCAATTTCTTAGCATTTTTTTCCTCTCCCAAATAGAAAAATGTCCTTGGGGAAAGGTCACTCAATCTTACTCTCTGGTTTCTCATCTATTCCAAGATTTTGGTCTGTTAATTCCTTGTTTTTTTTTT
>PITA01035880.1:0-10006 GCA_004023965.1 Spilogale gracilis | reverse complement strand
GAACACAACACCACAAAACACTGCATAGAGGATCAGATATAACACCATTCATTAGGCTACAAGTACCATCTAAGTAAGAACCTATCAAATAGGATATGTCTGATTCCTTTTAAAATTTCATGTTTTCCAATCATGTATTACAGTATGTATTAAAAAACAAAGAACCACCAAGTGGTAATATTTTAAAAAGTTAGTGAGCAAGCAGTACGAAGGTGAATAAAGGAAAAGCAGGTATTCTAATAAAGAAGCATAGGCTCAATACATTAAATATTTAAAATCGGAGTTCATAAGAAGAGTTGTGATGCAATCATATATTAGGGTCAATATGTACAATAAAGATAGAAGAGTGGTAAGAAATAAGCTCCTTAACAGTGATGGCAAATCTTTCCAATTTCATTAAGAATAAGAGGAAAAGGGGCACCTGGGTGGCTTGGATGGTTAAGCACCCAACCCTTGATTCCAGCTCAGGTCATGACATCAGGGTCAAGAGATCATGAGATCTCAGGATCACGCTCAGCAAGTAGTCTGCATGAGATTCTCTCTCTCTCTGCCCTGCACGCTCTCTCTCAGAATAAATAAATAAACACAATCTCAAAAAAATAATACGAGGAAGGAATTTTCCTTCTAGTCTCTAACTGCTGAGGTTCCTGTTGTCCATGACAGAGAAGACGAAGTTGTTACACAGATGAAACTGTCCCAAGACAAGGGAGTTTTCCACTCAGCTATCCATTCAAACACTTACTTGGCATCAGGCATTTTTCTGAGTGCTGAGTGAAGAGATAGCTAGGGTCTCTTTAATGTTCTCATTAAAAGCTATTTGCTAATCCGGGAGGAAGACACACAATCCAGAGACCAACCAAGTGCTCAGTGTCACCCAGAAGTGCAGACAGACTGCGGGCCCAGTGACTGGATGGCTATAAAAGACTGGGCCTCCAGGAAGAGCTTCTCTGGAGAGGTGGGATTGAAGCTACCCTCAGTGTTGTCTGCTGAGACACCCAAGTGGGAATGGGTACATCCAATGGATCCAGATCCTTTTTTTTTTTTTTTTCAGAGAGCTACTGGATTTTTTTTTAAAAGATTTTATGTATTTATTTGACAGAGAAACACAGCCAGAGAGGGAGCACAAGCAGGGGGAGTGAGAGAGGGAGAAGCAGGCTTCCCGCCGAGCAGGGAGCCCGATGTGGGGCTCGATCCCGGGTCTCCGGGATCAAGACCTGAGCCGAAGGCAGACGCTTAACCAACTGAGCCACCCAGGCGCCCCAGATCCTATTTTCTAAATCCCATTTTCTGCTTAAAGGAACCAAGGCCTTTGGAGAAATGGCTGATTCAAGGGCTGGAGAAGAGAAAGTATAAGAGAGCTTAGAATGTCTCATTGTACCAGAAAGTGCTTACAGAGTGGGGAAATGACAAAATGAAACAAAACTCCACTTGAAAAGACTCCAATTGCCAATTCTGAGACAATGTGAACAAAAAGCGTAATGCTCATAATGGGTTCTAAACCACTGAATGAATTAAATGAACAAATAAGTAGAGAATAAAGGAAGACATCTCTTTGTCACAGAATGGCATCTAACGAAATGTAGAAGGAGTAAGGGAATTAGGAAATCAACATTTGGAAAATAATCCAAAGATATTTTGAGAGAATAATACAATGAAGGTGAGAGAACAAGATAAGGCAAATGTAAAGTGTTATCATTGGATAACTGAGTGAAGGGTACCGAGGAATTTCTTGATATTATTACTGTGTCTTTCCCGTGAGTAAGAAATTATGCCTGAATAAAAAGTTAAAGGGAAAAAAAAGAAATATGGTCAGGAAGTAGAGCAGAGAAATGGGGGCAGTAATTGGAGGCATATGAGACAAAGGGAAGTTTCTGTTTTTGTTCTGTTGGGTCGGAGATCCCAGACGATGTTGACAGCGTGACAGGAAGCGCAGGAGGAACTGCAGAAAGACAATCTTGGAGGTTGGGATCCACAGCCTAGATGAGGAGCCACAGCCCTAGATGAGGAGCCACAGCCCTAGATGAGGAGCCACAGCCCTAGATGAGGAGCCACAGCCCTAGATGAGGAGCCACAGCCCTAGATGAGGGATGGAAATCTCAACCATGGGAACCCACGAGACCAGCAGCTGGAAGACGGTAGTTTGGTGGTGAAAAGATGAAGTTTTTGTCTGATTAATTCTTTGTGTCCGACGAAAGAGGGTGAACTTAGAATTTCAAAGTGTGACGAGATCTGATAGTTTTGGAGTGTGGAGAGGAGATTTTAGAGAAGTACAATAGAACTGTCATACATGTTGAGGGCCCACAGAATTTAGTGGCCATTTATTTAAAGCAAAAAGTTAGTCCCCTCAGCAATGCTGCCATGTTTGGGTGCAGGTGCCAAGGAGGTGAAGACGGGATGATAAACCAGGGCTAGGTCCTAGAGAGCCAGGGAGTAGAGAAGGGAGGAGGAGGGAGGAGCGAGGGGTAGGGAGATGAAGGAGACGAGTAGTTAGCAAGAACATAATTGGCATAAACCATGAAATCTGAACTGGGTAAGGAGGGAAGAGAAGGCACGAAAGTCAGAGTCTGGAACACCAGCTGCACACTGGGGGCGCAGAGTTGACTTAGACGTGGTCCTGGCCTTCACAGCACTTACCGTTGTGTAAGAAAGACAAACGAATACAAAGGAAATTTCTGCTGGGAATTCTGCCTGCTAGCACCTAAGCAACCATGCAGCCATGTGGAGGGCCACGAGGTGTCCCTCAGTCCAGATGGAAAGGAGTGTCAGGGAGGCCCCTTAGACACGGCAGTGCTGGAGCTGAAGGATGAGCACAAGCTATCAACAGGAGCGAAGGAATAAGGAGGAGACCCGTAGTCCTGGGCAAACGGGGGAAGAAGGGAAACACCACTGTATGGAGAACTCCCAACTATGATATTCAAGGGAGTAGGACGATAACACCGAGATTGGACAAGGCTGGGGGAGAGAGCTGGAGATGATGGTGGGGGCCAGAGCACAGAAGATAATGTGTGCCATCCTGGAGAGCTGCAAAGGTGACAGGCACCAAGGAAGAGTTTTCAATAGTGCAGAGGCACCATCAGATGATGATGTGGTGCTGAAAAACCACTTTGCTGGCAACGTGAAGAAGCCAGACGGAAGGGGACATGCTTTACAAGACTGCATTCTCCGCAAGAGGAGGATTGAGACATTTCTGGAAGGGAAACAAAGCTGCACAATTAACTATATCACAGAGTCAACACTAATAAATAAAACCAAATATAGACCTACTTTTCTCCTGCACAGAACAAAGGGAAAATGAATGATCACTTTGCACAGATGAGTGCCTGCTCGTACATTTTGGGCTACTGGGATTATGGGTGAGGTTCATGGGTAAAGTGGCTTTGGGTTTTAGAAAAGACACAGACTTAAGGCTTGTAGATAATCTCGAAGTTTACTCGTACTCTGGGTCAGGGAACTTGATAAATAGGCTTTCTAAATCAATAAAAAAGTCAGCCCCACTGCATATGCTATTGGTGAAGAGAACATCAATAAACGCATAAAGACTCCTCAATTCATCTTAGTCGGGTTGCTTAAATGTTTAAGAAAACAATTTTGGATCTATTCCTTAGCAAAGAATAATTGTAAACTACATTAAAATGCTGGCTTTCCACTTATGACTTGGTACGTACATTTTAGGCAAAGCACACGTGTTAAGTACAAACTGCTCTGAAAAGGGTACACTTTATAAAGCAATGTCATGTGTAAGCAGAAGAAATACATGATGTCTAGAAGAATTATCAACCCATCATATACGAGAATTGAAAGAATCAATTGTGTGGTCTATAACCAAAGAACTAGCTTTATTAGACATAAGTATGTATCATTTTTAAATTATCTGATCAATATTCAACATGCAATTAGGTACACACCAAATATGACAACAATATTGATGGCAGAAGCAATTTTTTTTCAGCATTACTGCATTTATACTGAAAAAGATACTCTTCTTTATTTGAAGATCTTAAACATGGGTTCCCCAACTATTTCTATAAAGGGCCGGATAGTAAATATTCTTTCTGTGCCATGCAGACTCTGTCTAGTCTACTCAACTCCATAGTCATAGAAAATATGTGAACAAATAAGCGTGGCTTTGTTCCAGTAAAATTTAATATTAAAAAAAACCAAGGCAGCAGGCAGGATTTAGCCCATAGTTTGCTGGCCTTCGTCCTAAAACAACACTTGTGTTATCAGTTTCTCTTAACTCATAAATTTACTCAGAAGAACTACAGGGTCCAAATCATTCTGAAAATTTTAAGAAATCTACTAAAATGTTTCCCATTTTAACTCTATCAATTTCCTTATAGAAAGAACAAAGGCAACCCAGACACGGGGTGTGCAATGAGATTTAATTTTGTAAAGAAGAGGTCCTCCCCCTCCTTTAATTTTCTAGCAATCTAGCTGACTGCTTTTGGTCCAGGAACCTAAAGTGGGGATTATTTGGAAAGGATGACAAATTTAATTTTGGATTGGCTGATCTGAGACTCTGGGTAATCAGGCAACCTTTAAAGCAAAAATGCATTTTTTTAAAAGACTTTATTTTTAAGTAATCTCTATGCCCGACGTGCCAATGCAGTGCCAGAGCCCAGAGATCAAGAGTCACGTACTCTACCAACAGTCAGCCAGTGGCCCCTAACGCACCTGTTCCAGCTTCGAAAGCAAAACCAAATCCATCTCACCGTTCATCACCCGGAAACACGGGGCATCTAAAACACCCTGGCCCGACGAGGAGGAAGATTCCCAAGACGCCCACAGTAAAAAACAGAGCTATTATTTTACTTTGGTTTTGTAAACCAACCCCAGATTCACTTAGCAACTGAACAACCAAGTCAAACATATAACATTGCATGTTACACCACCGATCAGACTCTGAAAGGGCTTTTTCTCTTTTTCAGTTTAGAAGCTTGTGAAAGGTTTTACCTTAAATTTGACAGCCTTTCCATCATGAGATACCAAAAAGGCACTAGTACATGGATTTGTAAAGTAAGGTGTTGTCAGAAAAATTATCGCAACTTGAGGAAAACGTTTTAAATTATTTTCAACAAAAAATTTTAGGTTGAAAACTCAGGTATAAACTTTTCTTTTTAAAACTCTTCAGCCATTCCTTGTTTAACTTGGAGACTTTTCTGATAGAAACAACAACAACAACAACAACAACAACAACAAAGCCCAGCCCTTTATTAAATTTGAACACAGACCAGGCACTGGGCTGTGTGCCCTACATGCAGTGAGTTCATGAAGAACTACAGCTTAGAGTAAGTACCTTCCCCAAGGTCACGGAGAGGCGAATATGTGAAAGCTGGTCTCAAATGAAGTATGAGTAACTTTAATCTCTGCATTTCCAAATATCAGAGCTTTTAGCATCTTCCAACAAACTGTATAAGAGAATTCTTAAAGACATTTACACATTTGAGAGCTATCTTATTCCTTCTTTATCTAAATCTCTTGTCTACTAATTATTTGGTGAAAGACTTTCTGGCTCTACATTTTCTTTTAAAGATTCTATTTATTTGACAGAGAGAAACACAGCCAGAGAGGGAACACAAGCAGGGGGAGTGAGAGAGGGAGAAGCAGGCCTCCCACCGAGCAGGGAGCCCGATGTGGGGCTCGATCCCGGGTCTCTAGGATCATGACCTGAGCTGAAGGCAGTTGCTCAACCAACTGAGCCACCCAGGCGCCCCTGGCCCTACATTTTCTTGCTAAAACCTGCTGCTGTCTCTGGACTTACTTTAGACTAAATGTGGACTTGTATGCATGGTACTTATGGCCCCCAGATCTTGTCTCAGACTGCTTGCCAGCCTCATCGTGCCCACTCCATAAAGCAGTCCATAAACTGTTCTCTCAGACATAATGGTCTTTAATCCTTGGAGCACATGATTTTCTGAGGCTAGGGGAAGACACAGCTATCTCTGTTTCGGAAATCCTTCTCATCTCTGAGACCAAGCACAAATACCTCCCCTGTGAAATTTTCCTCAAGTCTGCCATTAAGAACCCATCACTTCACCACAGCCCTTAGACTCATACCTTCGGTTCAGTTATCATCCCTTGCTGCACATTCCTGTAATGAGTGAATTTATCTCCCATTCTCACTAGAGGTCCTTGAACACTGGGAGGACAATGTATTTGCCAGCATCCAGCATCATACTTCGTACACGGCAGGGACACAGAAAGGTTCAGAAATGGAATGGGGCAAAGCCTCCATGATGCTAAAACCCCTTTAATATGCAGCCCTGCAGGAACATGTGGCCATCTGTAGAATCTCAAACACCAGGAGCTGATCCTATAAAAACTGTTGAGGGGTATTTGGTTCATGAAGGCTGTGGGGACTTCTAAGAAGCAGAAGAATGCACTATTAATCTAGTGTAGAGGGCAAAGCAGGTTTCAGGAAAATCACTGGAAGACTTCTCAAAATGAAATACAAACCTTCAGAAGTGTTGGGTAAATAAAAATTCACCTCAACAGCAATCTCCTGTCAATAATCCGGAAGAAGATGAAGCAAGATGGGGAAGGGGGAAGTGAAGGAAAATACTATTTTTTGTTGGAAGAAAATTGGAAGACATTGGAAGAAAAGATCCAATTGCAGTAATCTGTGAGGTTGTCCAGGGAGAGAGGAGAGAGCATGGCTGAGCCGTCCTGGTTTCCCAAGCTTCAGATCCCTCATATATCCTGACTTGTTCCAACTCATGTTAGCCACACACTTTTCAGACACTCTGTTCCTTCTTGCAATTTCAAAATACCTTTCAAAGATGTCTTATTTTATTTTCTTAAAGATTTATTTATCTGAGAGAAAGAGAGAGAAAGGGGGGGGGGAGAGAGGATCCTCAAGCAGACTGCCCACTGAGCATAGAGCCTGACACGGGGCTTGATCTCATGACCCTGAGATCATAACCCAAGCTGAAACCAAGAGTCAGATGCTCAACCAACTGAGCCACCCAGGTACTTCTCAAATTTTAAATTTTAGAAGAAAATCTTTTAATTACATTTAGCATTTTGTATTATAAATACCTTCTTAGTCATTAGCAGCCTTCATATTATTAATACACATCGCAAGGTAGAGGTGTCTGCCTCTTTACCACTAGCTAAATGACTGAGAATTAGACGGCCAGAGGTGAATTGTTATCAGGTAGACCTCTGATTCTTCTCAGCCTAATCCTCAAATGTTGGTATGTGCCAGAGTTCTGTGTTCCCATTTCTTCCTTCTTACTCAATCAAGTCTTCCTTGATTTTCCCACTAACTCCTGACTTAACCGTCAGAGTTATTCATATGTATGGTGGCTTAGACTCTAGCTTGAGATGAACTTTCTTTTAAGCTTTGAATCTGTATATCCAACTATTCTTTGGGTATTTTTATTAGGCTATCCTGATGGCCCCTCAAACTCAGCATATTTACAACCACACTTATTTTATCTGCTTTCCCTCTCTCTAAACGAACGAAGGCACCCCACAACTCCTTTGGTCTTAATCTAGGTTCAAAGTATTGCCTACCAGTTTAGAAACCTGGAGTCATCATAAATTTCTGCTTTCCCTCATTCCCTTAATCCTGTTGGTTCTGCCTGCCTCCTAAAATCCCTCATGATGAAATTTTATGACCCTGAGGACAGAAAGAAGATTCCACAAGTTCCCAGAAGGCAAAACAAAACACAGCAGGTCATATATGGAAAGGGTCTGGGGCTGGAATGACTCTGGCCATGTCAAGAGAAACAACAGAATCACGAAGATAATGAAGCACTGCATTCAAATTTCTGAGGGTAAGCATTTCTCAGAGAAGGGAAGGCTAAAATAATAATGATTATTTTCACAAAATAATGACTTCCAGACATTCATGGCTTCAAACTGTTTACCTTTCCTGTACTCTTCCTCAGGAAGCTACTGGATGGTGTGTTTTACCAAAAGGAAAGAGTAAATAAAATGTGGAAAACATGGAACTCAGGAAAAAGGGAACCGCACAGGAAAGAGGCAAAGGGGTTCTCATGGCAATAATTAATGTGCGGACTCATAATACTGTGATGTAAGAAAAATTATGATATATTCCTACTGGAATGATGGGGGATGGGAACTACGTCTGAGGAGCCGGGCGAGAGAGCTAAGTTCTTCTCTTCCATGTAAGAAAGTCAAAGAGAAAATCCATACACTGAAAGAGCAAAAACCAGCTACCTAAGCATTTAGAAATCTGGAGGTAGACATCAGAAGAAACAGCTGAGTGAGCTGAATGCAGCTATTTCTGGGGAGGGCCTCAGCAAATTGCTATTTTTCACTATAAGCCCTGCAGTACTTTTGACTTCTAGTTTTTCTGTATATGAAAACTCTGGTAAAATAAAAAAAAAAGAATTCAGTACTCTATTTAAGCATTACAGTGACTACTTTGTGTTATAATTCCATAAGGAAAGATTCTCGGAGAGAAAAGATCTAAAGATCTAATCTTTTTATTTCCCGAATATTTATAGTGAAAAGAGCACACTGATTTCTTTGTTTAAATCATTTCTCCTCTCCGGCAGTTATATTATTTTGTATCCGTATTCCAAAAGATGTTCTAAACAAACAACCACACTATAACCTAGTGAGAAATGGTCATGTCTCACCCAAGAGAGTTAGGATCTGTAGCCCCATTCCCTATAACACACTTGAGCTATGAGCTAATAGGTAGATAAAACATGCCAGGCCCTGTTCCTAATGACTCTAAGCCTACATGAAACATTTTTCTCCTGTGAGGAATATGGCTTAATCAACCACCTGCTGAACTTGAGTTTGGAAGAAAGGTAACTTGCGGTGAAAAATTTTCTCTCATGAAAAATAAATACACTTTGAAGGGTCAAAAAGCCACAGTGAAAATAGTTCTAGATGGTAACTTTTGCTTAATTATATTATTTGGAGACACACAGATATTAAAGGTTAACTAGCCTATTCCCTCATTTTACAGAAAACTTCGGCCTAAAAAGGTTCAGTGACTCGATCAGAATGACCCAGTAAATTCTCGGATTTTGCAAGGTGGTCCATGTCACGTAGCAATGGTCAAACGACTTCTAACGTGTAATTACCTATCTCAAAGTAGACTTGGGAATACACTCCCACAATTACATGATTCAAGCCCAAAAAACGAATGGCTTACATTGCCTGGATGTCAGGAAGAGTTTGTTTTTTATCCTTTTCACTGTACACGTAAAAGAAATTCATTACAGAAAATAATTTCAATTCCAGAAAATAATAAATTCTTTGTATATGCCAAAGACAACTGCTATTAATAGTTTGCTGCAATTTTTTTGTTTAATTAATATACTATTTTTTTTAAAGATTTTATTTATTTGACAGAGAGAAACACAGCCAGAGAAGGAACATAAGCAGGGGGAGTGAGAGAGGGAGAAGCAGGCTCCCCGTTGAGCAGAGAGCCCGATGTGGGCCTCGATCCCAGGACCTTGAGATGACGACCGGAGCCGAAGGCAGAGGCTTTAACCCACTGAGCCACCCAGGCGCCCAACTATTATTTTTTAATATGGAGAAGGGAAGGAGATGGCAAAGAAACAGATGCTTCTTGTTACATAAGCAGAGGAGAAAAAATTTGATTTTCTTATTCAAATTATAAAAGCTCATTAAAAGGAAATAAAGCAAAAAATATGACCAAAACTGATACATTTTAAAAAAACTATTAACTTTAAAATAAGGTGGTGGCTTTGATAGGGCTGCAAATGAAAGACAGTTCATGCTCAAAAAATTTTCAGGTGTAAAACATGCTTATGTTAGACTTAGAGAATTTATTTTTAGATAAACAGATGGCTCAAATAACTCATTTGTAAGGAACTGGAAAGCCCTCAGTTTTATTTATTTTTATTTGTCTTTTTTTTTTAAAGTAAGCTCCATGCCCAGCGTGGAGCTCAATGTGAGGCCGACACTCATGACCCTGAGATCAAGACCCAAGTGGAGATGAAGAGTTGGGACGCTCACCCAACTGAACTACCCAGGTGCCCCATCCCTCAGTTTT
>PITA01035879.1:0-10073 GCA_004023965.1 Spilogale gracilis | reverse complement strand
GCAGGGCCTCCTCATGGCTGATGAGGTAGATGAGCCCACAGTTCCCCAGGACAGCGATGATGTACATGAAGCAGAAGGGCAGGGCAATCCAGGTGTGTGCAGCTTCTAGCCCAGGGACACCATTCAAGATAAAGAATCCTGGGGTCAGGCTGGAGCTGTTTCCCCCACACATAATGGCTCATAGGAAGTGGGCATTTTATGTTTTTTAAAAGTGGTGATTTCCTGAACAAGAAAATAACTCAAAAGTGAGTAGGGGGCTCAGAAACCAAATACAAAAAGAATATTTTTTTTTGAGTGAAAAGCAGTAATTAGTTGCCTTAGAGTCATATTATCTATCATCAGATTCCATCTCTGGTTCTTAACCTTGAACACAACATGGACAGACTGCTCATTTTATGCCTTGGTTATTGAAATCTCAAATGAGGATAATAATTGTGCCAATGTCAGAAAGTTGTCAGAATCATTCAATAATACATTTATATAAAGTGCTAAAACCATGCATAGCAGAGAGTGAATGTTCAGTAATATCAGCAGTAATGCTACTGTTGTTATTACTGTTCCTACCTCAGTATAAGGCACCCCATGTGAACAGACTTATCTTGTTAATATACATAAATTCAAACGGAGCTGCAGTTATTCATGTGTCACTGTGCACTTAGGGTGCAAAAGATAGTATTAAATTTTGAAAACCTTAATTATATTGGGTTTGAGAATTTAGAATTGTACTTTACAGACAAACCACGAGAGACTCTTGACTCTGGGAAACAAACTGAGGGTTATGGAAAGGGAGGTGTGTGGGGGGATGTGGTAACTGGGTGATGGACATTAAGGAGGGCACATGATCTGCTAAGCACTGGGTGTTAAATGCAACTAATGAATCATTGAACATTACATCAGAAACTAATGAGGTACTATATGTTGGCTAATTAAATTCAAATTAAAGAAAATAAAGTTGCATTCTACATAGAAAAAAAAAAAGAGAGAACTGAACTTAAGAAAACAAATGCTTGCTACCAGGGTCTTCAAGAGAGGAAAATATATTCTCTTATCTTGAATTTATATTTTAGGCAGAAAAAAATGATAAACACCTCTTGTCATTCGAATGATATCCAGACACATCTTATCCAGCTAAACCCTTGCAAGTCTCTTGCTAATTCTAAGTCACTCAGCAGGTGGCCATTGGAATCTCTGCAGAGAGAATGGTGTGGATAGGAAGCCAGTACTTCCTGGTAAGACACTCCTGCAGCTACAAGACTGAAAAGATCAGGATATTAAGATAACAAATGAGAAAGAATATTTCATTCTGCATAACTGGCTTATAAATTGAAACAGATTGCTTATCATGGAAAACTCTCAGGCTCTTCCAAACATCAATACCATATAATTCAGCAATTAAGCTACACTCATTAATTATAAATAAGCAAAGAATGCCAGCTCTTTTTCCCCCTCAGTATAAGATTTCTGTCTACACTATCCCTCTCAGATAATTCCCCAAGATGCTTGTGAATTCTGTTATTGAGTGGGCTATTTTTAAAACTAGATTTGGAAAGGAAGAAAACTAGATGGGTACATGTCTGCCTTCTGAAAATATGAAAGTAGAGTCTTATTGTACGCTTACTTATGGAAACAGACACTGAGGTTCCGTGAGTTTCCAACACTAACTTAGCTGGATGAACTTGAAGAAGTTTCAAAACTTTATACAATTTCATTACTTTTAAAGGGAAAGTAATAATAGTAGACTACACAGGTGTTAGAACAGTTAAATGAGAGTTGATCCTTTAAGTGTTGTCTGGTGAGTAATCAGTATATGTGATCTATTATAATAATAGATAATAATTGCCAGATTATATGCTAAAACACATATTATTCACTTAACGGGTATTTATGGATTGATATACATACCAGGTATCATTCTACTCTTGGGGGATACATTAGTGAACCAAAAAAACAGAATTTACTCCACTAATGGACACTCTTTCAATGGTGTTGACTCGCGTATTCAAATTTATATTAATGCTGTGGATACATGTAATTCACCACATTTTATATATAAGGGAATATAAGTGTGAGGTAACTCAATAAAAGGTCTAAGTTGACAACACTTAAAAACTGGTAGAGCCAAGATTTACATTGGTTTGACTTTAAAGTCATGTGTTTAATCACTCTCTATCCATGGTCCTAAATTAGTACTCCTAATCCTGAGGAAGAGTTGCTGGGCATAACTAGCTTAAACAATTTATTATGACCTTGGAAGAGGAGAAAGCTTGTTCTTAACTGTGTCCTAGGGAAGAAAAAGAATAAACATGTAAAGTAACAGAAAATCAGTCTTTAGCTACATCTGGACTTGTTCACATAGACACTGTAGGCCACCTGATGGGGGGGTGTACAAGAAGATTTCTATAGGGAAACCCCTTTCAGGAATTCCTCTCAATGCCTTCTCAGATTCAAATCTAGTCTTCAGTTACTTTCCACTTGCTCACAAAGACCATTTCCACCAGAAGCAGTTCTGAGTACAGATACCTGTTAAGGCAAAAGCCTTTGTGTTCTTCCCATTGGAGCCCCTTATTGTCTGAACTTCTCCTTATAGAATGAGTTCTGAGATAGTTTAAGTTTATTTCATGATTAGGGGCATACTCTTTTCCCTCTTAGTCCATAAATAAATAGTCATCTGCTTGGAGTCAAGAAGAAATACTAAGCTTCAAATCAACCACATCTCAAACACTTTTGTGATTCTTGTACTATGAGCTTTACATTCCGGGAAAATACAAGTCTTTGGGAATCACCTAGACTCACCTCAGTGTCAGCAAAGACCAGGTTCATAGACATGACTGAGACTCCTGAGCATCTAACAGTTCTGTAACAATCAGTTTCCACCTCTACATAGTATTTCGGTACCCTTTGAGGATTCTTGAGACTTGAGTGTCTATGCCTGACTGGGTCTCTACAGTTGATGTCTCAGAGGGCTCTGGTTAAAGTAAAGATCCTTTGGGACTTTTGAGATTATTTTATATTGATCAGCTTTTTAAGCAGGAGTGAAACTATTAAAACAATAAGTGCATCAAAGTTAAATATCTTTCCACCCTATGTGGATTCAAAGAGATCTGATAGTCATAAGAATTATGCATTTTCCATTTTTATTGATTTACAAAATAATGGTCTAGTACATAATTATAAAATTCCAAAAATGTATTAAAAAGCCTACAATATCATCCTTCCTCCTAGCTCCTAAATAAATGGTTCATTTCACCACCCTGAATTTATATGTATATATACACATATATTCAGTGCATATAACATATATTACATATATGTAATTTGTCTTTCTCTGACTGACTTATTTCACTTAGCGTAATATTCTCTAGTTCTATCCATGTCATTGCAAAATGAAAGATTTCAGTCTTTTTTATGGCTGAGTAATATTTCATTATATATATACCACCTCTTTTTTATCCATCCAGCAGCCAGTGGAAATTTGGGGTCATTCCATAATCTGGCTATTGTAGATAATGCTGCTATTAACATTGGGGTACATGTATCTCTTTGAATTATTATTTTTTGTATTCCTTGGGGCAATACTTAGCAGTGCAATTGCTGAATCTTAGGGTAGTTTTTATTTTTGTTTTTGATTTTAACTTTTAACTCTATACTGTCTGCAGTACACTGCACTAGTTTGTATTCCCATCTATAGTGTGGGGGGTTCCTCTTTCTCCATATCCTTATCAATACTTGTTGTTTCCTGGGTTGTTGATTTTAGCCATTATAGTTTTGATTTGCATTTTCCTGATGATGAGTGATGTTGAGCATCTTTTCTTGTGTCTGTTGGTCATTGTAGGTCTTCTTTGGAAAAATGTCTATTCATATCATCTGCTCGTTTTCTAATTATTCATATTTTAGGTGTTGGGTTTTATAAGTTATTTATGTATTTTGGGTTCTAACCCTTTATTAGATATGTCCATTCCAAATACCTTCTTCCTTTCTATAGGTTACCTTTTAGTTTTGTTAATTGTTTTCTTCACTGTGTAGAAGGGTTTTATTTTGATATAGTCCCAACAGTTTATTTTTGCTTTTGTTTCCTTTGTCTCAGGAAACATATTTAAAAAGAAGTTGCTATGACTCATGTCAAAGAGGTTACTGCTGTGTTCTCCTCTGGGATTTTTATGGTATCAGTTTTATCTTTGAGAGTGACTGTCCTCTAGACTTTGCCACCTCTGAGGTGGGATTCAGGAGAAGAGCACTGGTTTGGGAGTTGGAAGAGCTAGAGGGTTTCAGTTTTGTTCAGCCTTCTAGCAACTAGGTGACCTTGTCCAGTCAATAGGCACCTTCACAGTGTGGTTCCTTCATCTGACAAAATGAATGCCAGGTGTGCAGGAGAGGGGAGAAGACAGGAAATGCGAAAGGGCTTTCAAGGACTCTTGAGTGGAATGGTTGTCATTAAATAATATTAGCCACCCACACAAAAATTAGCTCTTAGTTTCATTGATCTTTATCTAATGTTTTATAATCTCTAGTTCATTTATTTCTTCTCTGATATCTGTTATTTCCTTCTTTCTGCTAACTTTTATCTTAATATATTCTCCCTTATCTAGTACCCTCAAGTGTAAAGTTAGGTTGTTTATTTAAGATCTTTCTTTTTTCTTTTCTTTTTTTTTTTTAAAGATTTTATTTATTTGACTGAGAGAAACACATCTAGAGAGGGAACACAAGCAAAGGGAGTGAGAGAGAGGGAGAAGAGTGAGAGAGAGGGAGAAGCAGGCTGTGGGACTCAATCCAGGGACTCTGGGATCATGACCTAAGCCCAAGGCAGACGCTTAACGACTGAGCCACTCAGGTGCCCCTCTTTTTTCTTAATGTAAGCACTTATCACTATAAGATTCCCTCTTAGAACTGTTTTTTCTGTATCACACAATTTTTGAGAATTTGTGTTTATATTTTTGTTTTTTTCCAGGCATGTTTTGGCTTCATTTTTGGCCCACTGCTATTCAGGAGTATATTATTTAATTTCTACATATTTGTGAATTGTCCAGCTTTCCTCCTGTTACTGATAACTAGTTTCACACCATTGTGTCCAGAAAAGACACTTAATATGATTTCAATTTTCTTATTTGTTTTAAAATTTTATTTATATATTTAAGAAAGAGAGAGAGCGAGCATGAGCAGGGGGAGGAGCAGAGGGAGAAGCAGGCTCCCCACAAAGCAGGGAGTCCAACATGGGCTGGATTCCAGGACCCTGGGATCCTGACCTGAGCTGAAGGCAGATGGTTAATCAACTGAGCCACCCAGGCACTCCTCTTAAGTTCATTAAGACTTGTTTTGTGGCTTAACATATGACCTATCTTGGAGAATCTTTCATATGTGATTGAGGAGAATGTGTATTCTTCTGCTGTTGGATAGAATATTCTGTATTTGTCTAAGTCCATTTGGTCTAAAGTATAATTGAAGTCCAATGTTTCCTGACTGATTTTATGTCTGGATAATGTATCCATAGTTAAAAGCAGACCTTCTCTTTTAACTATGTGCATTTAAAACTCATATGTGCAATTATCCAGACTCATTGCATTATCCAGACTCATATGTTCAATTTAAAACAAAACATATGAACATAGGTAAAAGAAAGAGTGAGGCAAACCAGAAAACAGATTTTAACTATAGAGAATAAACTGATGGTTACCAGAGGGGAGGTGGGTGGGGGGATGGGTTAAATAGAATATGGGGATTAAGTAGTACACTTGTGATGAGTACTGACGTTATACAGAAGTATTGAATCACTAAATTTTCCACTTGAACACTGGGTGTTATATGCAACTAATGAATCATTGAACATCAAAAAATAATGATGTACTCTATGTTAGTTAACTGAACACAATAACAACATAATAATAAAAAAGAAATGAATATTATACTGTATATGAACTAAGTGGAATTTAAATGAAAACTTAAAAATAAAAATAAATAAAAATTGGACTACAATAAGAAAGAAGCTTTTCTCATCCAAAAAAAAAAAATTAAGGTAATAAAAATGGAGCAGGTTGGAAGAAAATATATGACAATATATGTAACTGCCAAGTCTTATCCCAAATATATAAAGAAAGCTTATACTTTAATAATGAAACAGAAATTTTAAGAAAAAAGGGCAAAAGTCTTTGCTGCCACCCCTAAAGGCATCTAAATATTGGGGAACTGATAAAAATATATTCCATCTTCTTTGTCATCAGGAAAATGCAAATTAAAATGCCACAACACTTGCATTACCAAACATTGGATAAAATGTAAATAGTTCACAGTCTTGGTGAGAGTTTAAATTGGTACAACCACCTTGGAATGTAGTTTATATTGTACAAGAGTGAACCTAAAACTACTGTGTGATCCAGAAACCCTACTCCTGTGTATTAAACCAAAAAAAAGTACAAATATTTGCTCCCAAAGACATATACAAGAATGTTCAGAGTAAAAAAAAAAAAAGAATGTTCAGAGTAGTGTTATTTGTAGGAGTCCACCAAAAATGTTCTTCAAGAGTGTAATAAATTATTATGTATTCATAAGTCGGCATTTTATTTAGAAAAGACAGTGATCAAACAAATGCTTCATATAATATGGGTAATTTTAAATATAATCATGGCCTTATAAAAATTTTAAACAATTCATCCCAGTCTTCTGAAATTTGGTGTTCAGCATGTAAACAGACATTTCTTATTTCGTCTGTCTCCTCCCTTTTTCTTCCCTTCCCTTCCCTCTCCTTTCCTTCCCTCTTCTTTTGTTTCTCTTTTACCATAATTTTCTCTTATCTTTTATTTCCTTTACTTGTAACCTAATATTTCCTATTTACATGTGAACTGTATTTCTTTTCTTTTATCACTATTGTAGTTTGGATATTAAACTGTTATTGTAATGAGTCTCTTAGAGTGCTTTTTTCCCCTTTGTGTGTGATAGACTTTAAACTTGCATATATGCATCAATATTAATTTTAGACCCATTATTTTCTTTATGGCTTTGAATATTGATTGTTGTAGTCATTCTGAACTCTGCTTTATTTACATCAAGGGTATTTATGTTTCCTCTTCATGTATACTTCTAATATTTGCTAATTACTAATTTATAATAATTGCTGATTGAAAAGCAATTTGAAGCTTTGAGTCAGCACGCTGATTGAAAAATCTCTTTTTCAGAAATTTTAATTTTTATCATGTTTTTACCTTCCAATTAAGGTTTCTTTTACTCATTTGTCACTGTATGATTCCATTCTGCTAATTTATCTCATTCTCTAATCTGACCACCTAAGGCATTACTGTCCTTATATTTTTCTCCTTTTTCATAGATTATATGAAATCACCCTCACTTTTGAAACATTCTTTAGTCTCTTTAATGTAACAGTATATAATTTAGATAACTGTGATACTCTTGTCATTTCCCTCTTGCTTACAAGGATATTACCATAGACACAGTAAAATTATTATCTATGATGATGTTGCTTCTTTATTTGCCTTCAACCAGAGTTGGATTTGTCTATTTTTAGTGTTTTTCAACAAGCATAGAGTAAAAATATATTTTTTCCTTTCTCTCTCATCTTTCTTGTATGCAGACATGGAGAGGAGAATAATATACAAATTCCTACACCTACACTTTCTAGTCAAGTTTGACAGTGTCTCTCCTCCTGAGGGAGCATTCTTCTCTTACCATGCACTAGTGCACAATATACAACTCCCAGAAGCTACTGAAATCAAGGTCCATCACACCCATAAGCCCACCTGTGATAATTATTAGAAAAGACTTGTGGACTAAATGTATTAATATATACCCTTATATATTTATCCCTCCCTTTTAGTACCTACTTCCTGTCTAATTGTTTTCTACATTTGCAATTTTTCTCATTATGTTGAAGGTGGGTATATATGTTTGTCAGTGTGGGGGTAAGCAGTTAAGAGAGACACAATGAATGCATAGAGAAAAACTATTGCCAGAAAATGTCTTCATATGTTTTTATCTTTTTTGGATCCATCTATAGTGATATGTGTTGTATTGGTGTATTCTCAGATTATCATAGTAATAGTAGATAGTAGATATCATTGTAATACACTTTTTCCCCTTTGGACTGACAGGCATAGATGTTGTAGTTCCCATTAAAAAAGATCGTGTTGTGATCCCAGATTCTAGACTTACCACTTTGTCCATCCCTAGCACACAGGCAATAGTCTCAACGCTGAAGTCATTTGAGTAGGAGTCTTGGTATTAACGGTGAGTTCTCATTCCTGATTGCCTCTGTGATTTTCTTTTTTATTTTTGAAATCTTTATTAATTTATTTATTTGACTTTAGTTTTACTGTCTGTAATTTCATAGGTATATATAATTCGACATTTCCATGTGTTTGGAGTGTTGGAGAATTGTTCATTCCTGTTTATATTCTAACTGCTACTCTGGCTACAGACCCTCAAAATATCAACTTAACATCATGTAATAACAAACTAGCATTTTTAATGCAATGCAACTTCAGAAAACTCCATATTATGTATTGCTGTCTTCAAAATTCCAGTGGAAGAATAGCATACTTTTCTAATTACTTTCAGTGATGCACTTAAATATTAATAAATGTGCATTTCTCATCTACCAGTGGTGCTATAAGGTTTGGACTGGCAATAAAATTACAAAACTCAAAAAGTTTTCATCCAGACCTAGATTTCCTTAGTGTGCAGAAGGATACAGGAAATGGAAATCAATATGTATATTCAGGTTTGTTCAGTGCCCCATGGTGACGTGAATGCAGGATCTTAGTTCTCTATATTTTGTTGTGTGGGAACAGGAACTGGTTACAGGAGACAAGATCAATGTTTTTAAATGGCTTGGTTGGTATGTAAACTTTCTTTGGCAATCAACTTCACTTTGGAGTCAAATTATAGAAGATTTTTCAGCTGTGGTGACTAAGGTCGGAAAAAAATTCTATGAACTCAGCCATACCCAAATGCCTATCAGTTTCGCTAGTGAATCCCTTCTGTTTTTTACTACCACTTTACAACCAGTTATAAGACTTATTCTACGTCTGCTTCAAAATCTCCTATAATTAACCTCAAGAAACTGATTTAAGATTTTGTGGTTTATTCCAGTTGCTTATATTTCCATCTTTTATTTAGATAGTATTGATAGGAATACATGAAAATTATTCCCCTTGATAGTGGAAATTCAATATAGCTTAGATAGATATGAGATAGTTTATATAACTGAAACAAGTTATACCAAATTATGCAGTGAAAGGAATAGAGTGCTAATGAAGTCACTAAAACATGTGTGAAGGGTCTTAAGAAGCAGATGCTGACACTCCTTTTTATAATGGGTGGGTGAATCCCAAAAATGGGATCAGGAATTTTTTTTCTCACGTGCATCCCATGTGCAATTTGTTTCATGGGTAAATCACATTAGAAATCTAAGCGATGCAATGAATTTCAAACTGCCTTGAAATTACATTGATGTGAAATTCCTTTTGAGGGAAAAAAGTCCTCAAGTTTAGGAAACATTTTTTATTTAATTAATTTTTATCATTGATGAGTTTTATAAAAAAGAATTCAGTTAATATTATAGTAGATATTCAATGCATATTGTTTTCTTCAATGAACCCGTTGGTTTTAAAGTTATGCTCAAGAATCTCCTGTGAACATTTCTTGTATTTTCTTGATTCTGGATATTAACTCATGAATCTATTTCATAACTAAGGCATCTTTGTCTTTAAAAAATAACTTAATAACTCCTTCCTGGATCTGTTTGGTCTTGACTCCATAAACAATGGGGTTCAGGGTAGGAGGCAACATCAAGTAGAGATTAGCAATAAGAATATGGACATGGTGGGGAATTTTTTGTCCCCCAAAACGGTGAGTGAAAATGGTGAATAGGGCTGGAACATAGGTAATGACAATAGCACATATGTGGGAGGTACAGGTGCCAAAGGCTTTGTGACGAGCATCTGCAGATGACAGACTCACCACTGTTCGCAAGATCATAGTGTAAGACACAGAAATACAGAACATATCAAAGCCCCCAATCAAGAGGGCCGCCAAGAGACCATAGATAGCGTTGACCTTGAAGTTGCCAC
>PITA01035878.1:0-10071 GCA_004023965.1 Spilogale gracilis | reverse complement strand
ATCTATAGGGAAAAAACCAGCAGAAGTAGTAAATGAGTTCAGCAAGATTTCGGAATACAAGATCAATATACAAAAATCTATAGTATTTCTATACATTAGCTCTGAATAATTATATTAAGAACATAATTTAATTTACAATAGCATCAAAAATATAACATATTTAGGAATAAATTTAACAAAATAAGTACAAGATTTACACAATTAAATCTATAAAACATTGAAAGAAATGATTATTTTGAGGAAGATAGTGGGTGACAGTGTGCATTAGGGCAGTTTCTGTGTTGCTTGTAAGTTTTTATATCTTGTTATTAATGGTTGTTACACCAGTGTATTTAATTTATAAAATTAAATTGAACTGTACACTTTAAGATGTGGGGACTTTATGGTATTTATGTTATATCCAATTTTTAAAGGATTCCAAAAAAAAAACAAATCAAATCATATCATACTTTGTTTCTGTTCTCATTATTAAGCATAATACATGCAATACAAGAAAGACAGAAAACTACATTATAATGAAGATATTGAGTTTCAAAAAAGAGCTAATAATGAGTATCCAACAATGGAAAATGAACCCAAGTCACTGGATCTAAGTGAAATACATCTTAGAATCATAAAGGATCCTGTTAATATAATCTCTAAGAGAATGACAGTGATATTAAGAAGTAGTAGCAGACCTGAGGGGAAATATTCTTGTTTCCAAAGGAAAAAAGGTAGATTCCAGGAATAATTCATTTAGAAAGGTGATATTGATCTCTATCAAAAATCAATAACATCTTGATCTCTAATACCATTCTGTACCAAATAGACACATTTTCAGAGAAATGGCTGACCAGACCTATAGCATGAAGAGAACAAAATGAACCTAAGATATCCTATTAGTCCCCAAATAAGTAAATATTAAAACAACTAGCAGCAACAAGAAAGAAGTGGGCATTTGTCACAAAGATATGAAGGAGCTGCACTGGCCAGAACAGGGGCAATTTAAATATCAAAATAAGTAAGGACAGTAATTAATTACAGACATTGTAAAAATAGGAATTCATGAGTCCATTTTGATAATTAATTAATTAATTAGAAGAGACAGCTCTTACTTGCAGTATAATTTCAGGAACCAGGGGTGCCTGGGTAGTTCAGTTAAAGCCTCTGCCTTCAGCTCAGGTCATGATCTCAGGGTCTTGGGATCGAGCCCCACATGGGGCTCTCTGTTCAGCAGGGAGCCTGCTTCCTCCTCTCTCTCTGCCTGCCTGTGATTTCTCTGTCAAATAAATAAATAAAATCTTTAAAAAAATGTTTTCAAGAATGAAAAGATAAATGTGATGGGAAAGGCAGAGTTAGAAAATCATCATTTAGCACCATTGGAGTAAAGATTATTTCAGGCAAGAATTACCTATGGATGCTAAACATAGGAGACATTTTTGATGAGGACCATATTTGCATCACCTTACAGTGCCTCCCTACAGATTTCTAGTAGCTGCAAGAGAATTCAGTGACAAAATGAATAACACTTTTACCCAGTAATCAAAATAAATATGCCAATGAGAGACGGATAGACATTGTGTTCTTCCAGAAATGCTACACTCAGAAGGCTATATCATCTCTTCTGGCCCAGCCTGGAAGGTATAACCTGATTTTAACCATGAGACAACATCAGGCAATCCCAAAATGAGGAAAGTCACGTTTTAAAAAAGGAAAAATGCTGAATTCTTCAAAAAAGCCAATGTCAAAAAAAACAATGGAAAAAATTTCAGATCAAACTAAATTGAAACATAGCAACTAAAAATAATGCCTGATCCTAGACTGGATTTCTTAATGATAGAAAAAAATCATTAAAGGAAATTACTGAGACACTTAACAAATTGGAATATGGACAGTAGATTAGATCAACTAATGGTGACAATGTTAATTTTAAAAGTTGATAACAGTATCAAGGAGAAGGAAATAGAGGTTGATAACTGATAATTCAAATGACAGCAAATGAGGTAAAATAGTAAAACAGGTAAATCTGGCTAAAGAGGATATTGGCATTCTACATTCTATTTCAGTTGTTATAACTTTTCCATGGACTTCAAATTACTTCCAATGTTGAAATTGAAAATCAAAACAAAATCTATAACATTTGTAGGGGAAGCTAACATTAATCAAATGCCTTTATGTTCCAAAAATTCTTTAAATATCCTTTTATTCAACTCACACAATAATATTATAAAAATGACCTAAGAAACTTAAAGAAGTTTGTCTTTGGCAATTTTTCTCAATATTTTATTTACTGTCTTAGTTAAATAAGTTCTCCATTTATCACTGATCAAAGTTCTTTGTGTAAAAAATTTATAGGATAGAGATATGCATGCATATACACACATGCACACAATGGTTTGTATAGACAGAAAATCTATCCAGGTTTATTTAAGTAATACACAGTTAAAAATAAATAAAATGTTAAAAATTTTTGCATGGCACAAAAACTGGAAAGGATATATAAGAGAATAAATAAAAGACATTCATAATTATTCCCAAATTCTGCAGTACTCAAACAAAAGCCTTCAAGATGAAATTTAACATTTATAAATATAAAATCCAGTACTTTGGTTGGAGAAACTAGATACATGTTTAAGATCAAGGAAAAAAGCTTGAAATTAGATCTCACTGAAAGCAGAGAAACCTTACTTGACTCCAAGTATATTAGGTGCTAATGGTCATTAAACAAACCATACTCATATCTGACATGAAATGAATGATATTGTCTTACATAGCATTTATAAAGTATTGCAGCAAGATCTAGAGAAATAAAAATTTTCATTGTTACATGCCAGTTGCTGATTTATGGGAGCCACATTTCAAGAAAGGCAATGTAAAACTCTGTAGTGAACACAGGATAAATATCTAAAAACCATTTTCTTTTTTATTTTTACAAGTATCAAGTATCTACACAGTACTCCATATTTTTCTAGAAGATTCAAGTGAACCCATAGTTCCTGCCTTCAAAGGACATCACAAACAACTATGTAGCATATTTCTCAATCATACTTTGGGCTCTGCCCACTCAACCCCTAAGCAGACGCAGTGCCTCTCTGGGCTGTGCTTATACCCATTCTAGTGTATACAGAACTCAAAGTATCCAGATGACAATCAAGTTAGCCCATTTGGTGCTACTGCTATAACTCCTTGCTCTTCTATTAGAAATTAGGGTCCTTCTAGGGCAGTGACTAAGGCCCTAAGATTATTGCCTGCTATACAATTTCTCTAAGGCTATATGGCCTTCCATACTTGTCTTTTTGGAGATTGATTCTTGCCTCTAAATTTGAACTCCTCTATTGGAGTCTTTTTTTTTTAAGATTTTATTTATTTGTCAGAGAGCACAAGCAGAGGGAGTAGCAGGCAGAGAGAGAAGCAGGCTCCCCACTGAGCAAGAAGCCAGATGAAAGACTCAATCTCAGGATCTTGGGATCATGACCTGAGCCAAAGGTAAACGCTTAGCTGACTGAGCCACCCAAGCATCCCATGGAGCCTTCTTGAATAGTGTTAAAAATCACCTTGATGATGACCATTGATCTGGCTTGCTGCTCATGATCAGCTGAAGAGATTCGGTGTCCCTGTGATTCACCTACCCCTTGGGGTATCTTCTAGACCTCTTTGACACCAGCAGCCTCTAGATCATTGTCTACCAGAAACTATGCTCCTGGATACATCCCTGGAGTTGAGTGGGAAGAGCCCAGAGTATGACTGAGGAATATGCTACATCATTGTGATGTTCTTTGAAGGCAGTGGGTTGCATCAGCTCCCAGTGTCCTCCATATCAACATTTTCTGCTTAAGACTTGCATTTCTCTGACAATGAAGACTGGCAATACTACAAATAATGCAGGACAGTCAGAGAGAAAGAAAATGAGGCACATTTTAATAATAGTTGTAAGGTGTTAAATCACTGTACAGTTCTAAAGTAGCTCTTACCTGATTAGGGATTCAGGAAATAGTTCATAAAGGAAGTGACATTTGATCTTGGTTTTGAGTGATGAGTAATTTTTATTACTAGGATTGTTGAAAACAAGGGTGGATCCAGGTTTTGTGTGGCCTGAAACCTGTAGAAATGACAGAAGGAAGGACTCTTATAGAACGCAATGTGACAACACAAAATTAAGTATTCACCATTCATTAAATAATAATGATTATTCATTAAGAATCATTTAATGAGAATGAGAAAGGAAATGTCAATGTACCTTAAAAAACTGATAAGTACCAAAAACATCACAACCACCAGCAAAATAGCATAATATTTATATTAACTTACTACCTGACGTTTCTTGGCTACATACTCTTTAAATCACTTCTTCCTATGACACTAATTTTGTGATGTATTTCTAGAAAGAATAGAAAGATATTTCAATCTTTTATTGTTTTGGTTGACCAAAATTTGTTTTTTATTATTTATAGTATAAAAGGATTCCTTTCATTTCATAACTCATTACTCTTAATGTCCCATAAATTTTTAGTAGTATTGTCAGATTTGGAGAAATACCTGCCAAGTTATTTTCTTATAAAAGACCGATTTATTATAGTACTGCTATAAGTTTACAACCTAAAAGCACAAGAAGTCTGATAAATTCTATTTTGTATAAGTCCATCCAAAAAGATATATATGTGTGTATATATATATATATTGTGATAACTTTATATACTATATTACCATGTATATATCTGCCAGAGAGAGCTTCTGTTTTAACTATGTCAATAAGGACAACTTTGTTCTATTTACTACATTCATACATTTACTACAATTCTACATCGATGATTAAAAGAATTTCTCACCTACTAGCTTCTAGGGGATACACTAAGATCTATAGGATATAGTTACAGTGATGTACACCTCTGACCCTATCACTGTGTTTTGATGCTGGTAAGTGGCCTAGCAGAAAGGAGGAGGATTTCCACAACCCATTCCTACACAGCTTGAAATACCTACACATCAATGTGTCCAATTGTAATAACTCTACATGAAATGATTGCAAATTTCATCTTTATCCCACTGTACCAGTTTAAACTAAATGTATTCCTAATTCAGCTCCTTCTTAGCTCAATTCCAAAAATGTCCACAGCCATTCCAAAGATAGGGAGGTAAGCAAGTTTAAGTCAGAGTGGTAAGAGAAAGGATGATACGTTACTTTATAAAATTTACCCAAAAAATTGTATGACCATCTGAATGTATGGGTAAGGCCCTCCCAGGGCCTTGATGAGGACCAAGCAAGAGAAGGCCTTGAACTCAAGTTTCATCACTTCACAATAAATACATCCCTGACTTCAATGCATTTTCAGGCAGAAGAAATTGAGTTTCACCCTGAACCCTTTAATTGTCTACTGTTCTAGACAGTATCTAAAACTGATAGTTTTCTCTAATATTTTGTTGCAGCAATAGAAGCATAAATTCAGAATACTCATAAGACCAGTTTCGAGAATCAAACTTTAGAAGGCCAATTGCTAAAACTGGAAGACGTCCAGAGTACAGTGATCAATAAAGTGTGAAGACTCAAAAGGAGAAACATCGTTAGAACTTGAATATGTTGAACATCAAAGAGATGACTTAGGGAGGAAATAAGACCTTTTGCAAAAATGTGAAAGGATTGCCCCATGGATGAGGAATTTGACTTGTCCTACATTCTTTGAGGCAGAAGAAGGAAGGAGCAGTTTGAAGTCTTAGCACAAAAAATATATAAAATATATTATTGAAAATGTTTACATTGATTACATGTTGAAGTGATAGTATTTGGGGGTTATGATAATAAATTGGGGTTAAATAACATGAATTAATTTCACTTTTTTTGCTGTTTTAATTTGGACACCAGAAATTTTTAAAGTATAGATATAACCTGAATCTGTGGCTTACATTATATTATGGTTGAGTAGCACTGATCTGTTTCAGCCCACAGAGACCCTACCTAAGCCCTCAAAGCTATTGCAATTGTACAAAGAGCTGAGGCATCCAAGCCATTATATATCTATGTAGCTTTTGCTTGAAATCCTTTTATTTATTTTTACCTTTTTTTTAATTTATTCACGTAGCCAATTTAGAGTACATCATTTGTTTTTTTAGTTTAACACATTTACCTGTTTTATTGACTTGTCTTTTTAAATTTTTTATTGAAGTATAACTGACATACAACATTATATTGATCTCAGGGATATAACATAATTACTTGATATTTATATATACTATGAAATAATCACCCCAGTAAGTCTAATTGACATCCATCACCACAATATCTATAGAATTTTCTCCACACCCTTGCCAACACTTGTTATATCTAATCATTTTTATAACAGCCAATCTAACAGGTACAAGGCCATATCATATTGGTTTATTTTATTTTATTTGTTGTTTGTTTGTTGTTTTTAAAAAGATTGTATTTATTTACTTGAGAGAGCATGCGCGAGGAGGAGATGGAGAGAGGGAGGGAGAAGCAAGCTCCCTCCTGAGCAGGGAGTCCAATGCAGGGCTCCATTCCAGGACCCTGAAATCATGACCTGAGCTGAAGGCTGACACTTAACTGACCGAGCCACCGAGGTGCTCCAATATCTTACTGTTTTGATTTGCATTTTCCTTATGATTAGTGATGTCAAGCATCTTTTTATATTCCTGTTAACCATATGTATGTTATTTTTTTAGAAAACTGTCTATTCAGAGCCTTTGGCATTTTTTAATTGAATTTTTTTGCTATTAAGTTGCGTGAGTTCTTTATGTACATTGGATACTAACTCCTTATTAGATATATGATTTACAAATATTTTCTTCTATTCAGTAGGTTACCATTTCATTTTGTTAATGGTTTCCTAAATACTAAAACTATGCAGAAGTTTTTTAGTTGGTTATTGTCCCACTCATTTATTGTTGCTTTTATTGTTTTCACTTTTGGTATCCAATCAAAAAGATCATCTCCAAGACCTGGGTCAAAGAGGTTATTGTCTATGTTTTCTTCTAGGAGTTTTATGGTTTGGGGTCTTACTTCAAGTCTTTAATCCATTTTGAGTTAATTTTCATATACAGTGTAAGATATCAGTCTGGTTTCATTCTTTGTATGTGGATATCCAGCTTCTCCAACATCATTTATTAAATAGATTGTCTTTCCCCTTTTCATTTCTTGACTTCTTTGTCATAAACCAACCAACCATATATACATGACTTTATCTCTAAACTCTCTATTCTAACCCATTGATCTATGTATCTATTTTTATGTTAATACCACATAGTTTTGACTACTATAGCTTTCTGATGTAATCTGAAATTAGGGAGCATGATACCTCCAGCTTTTTCCTTCTTTCTCAAAATCGCCTTGGCTCTTCAGGGTCTTTTATGATTTAGGATTGCTTGTTCAATTTCTGTGAAAATGCCAATAAACTTTTGGTAGGATTTGCATTGAACCTCTAGATTTCTTTGAGTAATAAGGACATTTCAATAATATTAATTCTTCAAATCCATGAACATAGAATACCTTTTCATTTATTTGTGTCTTCTTAAATGTCTTTCATCAATGTCTTATAGTTTACAGAGTACAGATCTTTCACCTCCTTGGTTAAATTTGTTCCTAGGCATTTTATTCTTTTCAAAGCAATTCTAAGTGGGATTATTTTCTTAATTTCTCTTTCTGATAGTTAATTATTAGAGTATAGAAACATGACAGATTTCTGTATATTGAGTTTGTATCCTTGAACTTTACTGAATTTGTTTATTAGTTCTAAGAGTTTTTTGGTGGAGTCTTTGAATGTATACTTTCAATGTATACTATCATGTCATCTGCAAATAGTGACAACCTTACTTCTTTCTTTCCAATTGGATATCTTTTATTTCTTTTTCTAGTCTGCTTGCTCTGGCTAGAACTTCCAGTATTATGTTGAATAAAAGTGGTAAAGTGTGCATCTTTGTCTTAGAGGAAAAGATTTCTGTTTTTCATCATTGAGTATGTGAGCTGTGACCTTGTCATTTATGTCTTTTATTATAGTGCCACATATTCCCTTTATACCCACTTTGTAGAGACTTTTATCATAAATGGATGTTGAATTTTGTCATATACTTTTCTGTATCCACTGAGATGATCATATTACTATTCTTCATTTTGTTAATGTAATATATCACACTGATGGATTTTCAGATGTTGAGCTAGAACTACCTTTGTACCCCTGGAAAAAATTTCACTGGATCATGGTACATGATCCTTTGAATGTACTGCTGAATTTGCTAGTATTTTCTTAAGGATTTTTGCATCTGTGTTCATCAGGGATAATGGCCTATAAATTTCTTTTCTTGTCTGGTTTGGATATTAGTGTAATATAGGATTCATAAAATGAGTTTGGAATTGTTCCTGCCTCTCTGTTTTTTGGAAGAGTTTGAAAAGGATTGATATTAATTCTTACTTGAATATTTACTAGAATTCACTAGTGAATTTGACGAGTCCTGAATTTTGTAGGGAGTATTTTACTTACTGACTCAATCTCCTTTCCCATCACTAGTTTGTTCAGACTTTCTATTTCTTCATGATTCAGTCTTGAAAGGTTGTATAAGAATTAGTCTATTTCTTCTGGGTTGTCCAATTTGTTGGTGTGTAATTCTAGTAGTCTCTCATGATCGTTTGTATTTCTGTAATACCAGTTGAAATGTCTCCTCTTTCATTTCTGATATTACTTATTTGAGCCATCTCTCCTGTTTTCTTAATGAGTTGAGTTTAGCTAAAGGTTTATCAATTTTTTTTATCCTTTCAAAGAACCAACTCTTGGTTTTATTGATCTTTTTAATTGTCTTTTAGTCTCTATTTTATTTATTTCCACTCCAGTCTTTGTGATTTCCTTCCTTCTGCTTTGTTTATTCTTCTTTTCCAGTCCCTTGAAGTATAATATTAGGTTATTTGAAATTTTTGTTTCTTGAAGTAACCTTTCATTGCTATAAGCTTCCCTCATAGAATTACTTTTTCTGTATCCCATAAATTCTGGAATGTTGTATTTCCATTTTTGTCCCAAGGAATTTTTGCTTTCATTTTCAATTTCTTCATTGACTCATTTGCTGTTCAGTAGCATCTTGTTTAGTCTGTATGCAATTTGTGCATTTTCCAGTTTCTTTTTGCCATTGAATTCTAGTTTTGTGTCATTGTGGTGGGAAAATATGCCTGGTATAATTTCAATTATCTTAAATTTATTAAGACTTGTTTTGTGGCCTAACATATGTTCTACCCTGGAGAAGGTTCCATGTACACTTGAGAATAATGTATATTCTTTTTCATTTGGATTGAATGTTCTGTATATATGTTAATATAGTGCCTCCTCTTTGAGGTCTCAGAACAGGATTCCAGTCAGCCCTTAGATGTGTGTTTAATTGGAAGCCTGCTCCTCAGGCTGCAGCTCTGATGATAAGCTAATGGGTTTTTTCCCAGAAAGATTGTATTCCTAAGTCTATTGTTTCTTGCTCACCAGCTGGGGCAAGGGCAGGGGAAGGGGCTTGCTGTTTAAGGACTATTTTTTCATTGGGTGTTCCCTGAGGGACCCATGAGCATAAGCCTCCCTAGCCACCAGAAACAGGTGATATATAAGTGTCCCCCGACAGCAGCCACAAAAACCAGGCACCAGAGAAAAGCATAAGTTCTTTTTGTAAGATGCGGGTGAGCAGGAATGAGGCAGAGAGGAGTACAAAGATTGCGTTACCAACTTCCATTTCTGGAAAGCCCTAACACAGGACACTGTAAATGTGCCAACGAGAAGTCTGCTCCTCAGAAAAACTGAGAGTGTGTTCATCCTCTGTCTGTGCAGTGCACTGAGAGTGGCAGTCTGCCAAAAACTGTCTCTCCAACTGCTACAGTCCCATGGGATCCAGGAACAAAACCCCCCTGGCCTCCAGACCTAGGTGATAGAGGGGCATTCCTTAAGTGGCAGCCTCAGAAACTGGGTCACCGGATACACAAACTGGGGCCCCGAGTGTGTGTAAAGGATTCTCTCTGGGAGAAAATGGCAATCAGGAGCAATGAGAAGGACAGAGCATGAAGATGTGACCCACTGCCTGGAGGGAAAAGAGGGGGAGTGCAAAGATGGTGGTTGCCAC
>PITA01035877.1:0-10074 GCA_004023965.1 Spilogale gracilis | reverse complement strand
AAATAAAATCTTAAAAAAAAAAAAAAAAACTAAACACATTCTAACTAGCACAATGAAGAATTCCCCAGATCCTGGGCAGCCAAACAGAACAAATAAAATAAATAATATTCATTTCTATTTCAAATATTAAGCAAAATTAAATGAACACTGATTTCCCCAAGTTGACATCTAAAATTGTTATTAAGGATATTCAGAAATTTGAGCACATGTGTGAGTTGATGACAACTTCTTCTAAATTACTTTGGAAATCTGATGTATAAAATACATATTCTTCTTATGAGGCTTATGTAGTCTCACATATGGATAATGGTTCATATTTTTTTTAATTTACTCTCCATCTCAAGATGAAACACAATCACTGCTTCATGTTTCCCCCTAGCAATTAAGTAGATGAGACAAAATGTAACTAACAGATTTTTTAAAAATATGAACTAATATGCAGAGGTAAGATAATAATAAAAATCTACCTTTCTGACACTCAGCTAAGATTATCACAGTTGCAAGCTCTATGTGATGATAATAAATATGTGTAACAATTATAAAATTCAAATGCCAGGAAACAAAATTAATATATTTAGTTTTATGACTAAATGTACCAGTTTTTTGTTTGTTTGTTTGTTTGTTTTGTTTTGGTAATCATTGTGAAAATGGTAGTGATCCACATTCCTCTTGGTTCAGACAGGTGACATAAATGAGGCCAGGTAGAGGGATGCATGCATACATTAGAAGAATGGCTGTACCTGGTAAAGAAGGAAAACAGATCACTCATCTAAGTAGGAGAAGGCAATTGGTTCCAGCTCCTTGTGGCTATGCTGGGAGGCAGCACACTTGTCCGATCTTATTGTCAACTGAAGTTAAAAAATTCAGATTTTGATGTGAAGTTTTTTTTAATGTTTTTCCATTTTAGTCAATTAAACAATAATTAAAGTCTATATCTGAATTTGAGTCAATAACATGTGACCTTCATCTTAAGGAAAGAATCACTAAGTAATGTCCTTGTCTTTTTTACGCTAGGAAAAAATATGTTATGATAATAGCACACAGTAGAATAAACAGAAAATATTTAAATGTTTAACCAAAATGCTTTGCTTTCAGGATTTCCTGGTAGAAATAATCACTGAAGAAAGTGGATGGACTTTGTGAACTGTCCAGAGATTATGCTATATACTAACTTATTTTAAAACCAATTTCATCAATGTGAGATGGGAATCCATCAAAATCCTAGAGGAGAACATGGGCAGTAACTAACCTCTTTGTAAGAGAGGTTGTAAGAGATTGGCCACAGCAACTTCTTTCAAGACATATCTTCAAAGGCAAGGGGAACAAAGGTGAAAAATGAACTTTTGGGACTTCATCAAGATAAAAAGCTTCTGTACAGCAATGGAAACAGTAACAAAACTGTTGGGAGCCCATGGCAACCCAGTGGTGTCAACAGTCACAGTGTAGCCTCTGGCTCCCTGTGCCTGCCCCTTGTGGGGGCACAGGTAAAGGCCTGGCGCTGAGCCTGTTGGGAGGCGTAGGGCGGTAGCCAGAGGTGAAACTCTTGGTACCTGCCTGCCTGGGTCACCTGATATCTTGCTCCGCCTTTTTGGGCTCTCACTGAGGCATAACTGAGTCCATGGTGTTATTCCAAGAGTAGCAATCCTCTGATCATGATGTATGGGGAATAAGTGATTCATGTGCTTGGGGTCATAGCTTGCCCTTACCCCCTCAGAGATATAACTGCAATCGTTTTCCCTTTGATCACTATAGAGTTTGAGCACAGCTGAGGGAGCTGAGGTAATCATTAATTCTATGCTTATGTAAGTGATTCCTATATAAGATGTAAAATCCTGAATAAAGTTAACTTGTTGGACATCACCCACTTGTCCTTCCTGTTCCCATACTTTTCTCTACCTCTGTCTTTTCGACGTCTCCTTACTCTCAGGTTTCGTCTATTGCCGCGCCGACCTTGACACAAAACAAAGAGGAAACCCACAGGGGCACCAGGGTGGCTCAGAGAGTTAAGCCTATGCCTTGGGCTCAGGTCATGATATCAGAGTCCTGGGATCAAGCCCTACATCTCTCTGCTTAGCAGAGAGCCTCCTCCCCCCCTCTTTCTCTGCCTGCCTCTCTGCCTACTTGTGATCTCTGTGTCAAATAAATAAAATCTTTAAAAAAACCACACAGAATGGGAGATGTTTGCAAATGACACTACACACAAAAGGCTGATATCCAAGGTCTATAAAGAACTTTTCAAACTCAACATCCAAAAAACAAATAATTAAGTCAAAAAATGGGCAGAAAACATGAGCAGACACTTCTCTAAAGAAGACATAGAAATGGTTAACAGAGAAATGAAAAAATATTCATCATCATTGACCATCAGGGAAATTCAAATCAAAACTTCATTGAGATACCATCTTACACCAGTTAGAATGGCAAAAAAATCAACAAGACGAGAAACAATAAATGTTGGAGAAGTTGTGGAGAAAGGGGAACCCTCTTACACTGTTGGTGGGATTGCAAACTGGTACAGCCACTTTGGAAAACAATGTGGAGATTCCTCAAAAAATTAAAAATTGACCTACCCTATGACCCAGCAATTGCACTACTGGATATTTACCCAAAAATACAGATGTAGTGAAAAGAAGGGCCATATGCACCCTAATGTTTATAGCAGCAATAATAGCCAAAATGTGGAAAGAGCCAAGATGCCCTTCAACAGATAAATGGATAAAGAAGACATGGTTCATATACACAATAGAATATTACTCAGCCGTCAGAAAGGATAAATACCCAACTTTTGCATCAGCATGGATGGAGCTGGAGGAGACTATGCTAAATGAAATAAGTCAAACGGAGAAAGTCATTTATCATATGGTTTCACTTACTTGTGGAACACAAGGAATAGCATGGAGGACATCAGGAAAAGGAAGGGAAAAATGAGCGGAGAGAAATTGGAGTGGGAGATGAACCATGAGAGACTTAGCCTACAGGAAACAAACTGAGGGTTTTAGAAGGGAGGGGGTGTGAGATGAATGAACCTGGTAATGGGTATTAAAGAAAGCACAGACTGCATGGAGCACTGGGTGTTATATGCAAATAATGAATCACGGAACACTACATCAAAAACTAATGATGTACTGCATGGTGACTAATATAACACAATTTAAAAAAGAGAAGAATGACAAAATACAGACAAATAAACCTATTTCATATTTATTTTCTATTTATAACATACTAATGGCATTATATTGAGTTTTTATTATTAGTGTAATGCTAGTAACAAACTTTCATGTCCTTGTGTTACACAATAACATAATGTGACTTCTTATTTCTATTACATTTAATTATCACAGAAGTCAGAGACAAGGGAGCTGTCTTTTAAGATGTCATCGGGGACCAAGTCTGACATAAGCGTCACAGTCTTTAACATGTATTTTTTCTGGACATTGTTATCCATTCAAAAGTAAGGGTGCATTTTTTTATTATGGGTCAAGATTTGTACCATATATTGATTCACTCTATACTCCATCATTTAGAAATGAGTCTCAGGGCGCCTGGGTGGCTCAGTTGGTTAAGCAACTGCCTTCAGCTCAGGTCATGATCCTGGAGACCCGGGATTGAGCCCCGCATCGGGCTCCCTACTTGGCGGGAAGCCTGCTTCTCCCTCTCTCACTTCGCCTGCTTGTGTTCCCTCTCTGGCTGTGTTTCTCTCTGTCAAATAAATAAAATCTTTTTTTTTTTTAAAAAAAGAAATGAGTCTCAGTGTCTCAACTGGGATATGAAAAGGATACTGAAGTCATTCAGTAATTAGGCTGTGGCTTTCAAGCAACAAACTTAACACAAGGAAAGCAACAAGAACAGTCAATGAATATCTAGCCATCACTACCACAGGGGTCTAGATTTTGTTAACTAAATATCTTTATTTCCAGGGGCTGTCTTACTCCATTTATTCTAGCTGTATTAGCAGTTAATTTACATAAATCAAGCAAACAAAAACATGTTTTTAAACCAGTCACTCTCTGGTAATTTTATTGAATTATAATGTTTAGTTATATTGGTTGCAAATCATTTTCCAAACTATGTCCCATTCAGTTTTATTGATTCAATTAGTCTCACCAATAATTTATTAATTACCTACAATGTGCCAAGCATTGTGATGGTTTCAGGAGACAAAGAAGTGTGTAAAAAATATATGGGATACTTGTAGTTATTTTGTTGGATGGATAATGTGCATTGACCCCTAAAAACTCTTCAAACACTGCTAAAATGAGAATGAAAGGCAGCAAAATAGATCAGCCCACTAGTATGTAAAGAATAGAAAGGGAAACACAATGAATGAGAAATGTTAATTTATTTTTGCAATGTATGGCAATTAATAACACACCTGAAAATGTTAATACACAAGATCCTGAATAGAGTGGGCTCCATGTCATAACTATTGACTTATGTTGTAAGATCAGAAAGGCTTAAAATTAGAAAATAAAAGTACTTTACAAGATGAGGAAGACATATCACAGCAAAGGATGATGTAAAATCTATTAGAAATAGGTGTTCTACAAGGTAATTCTCACTTTGTCTCTCTTCCCTCCCAGCCAGTCATTGTCCCCTCGGAATATATTTATCCACTAAGAACAAACAAAGAAAAACACCAGAGCTTTTAATTCAGGGAAACAAGCAAAAACAGTAAGTGAAGGTGAAGTTTCACACAGAAAATGAGGATTCAGTAAAAATTTACCAACCAGGACACAATGGCAACAAATAACCTTTTCTCCAAGTCTGTTCCAACAATTCCTCTATTCAGTTCACATACCCTTCAAAAGGGGAGCAACAGGTCTGTTCTTGGAAAGGCTATGCTGGCTATCTGAACATAATAATAAAAAATAATTTAAAAAATTAAAAATTAAAAAAATTAAAAAGTGAATAAAAAAAACAAAGAAACAAAATGTAAGTATTTTGTATGGGGTAAAGAAGCTTTCCTGTGAAAGGCCAAGGTCTCCTTACACTGAGGTACACCATTTACAAAGTTTTACACATGGACAAAGAGTTCCAATCAACATTCACGCTTCATAAGACATGAAAGACAAACTCCAGCATAAACTAACATGAAGAAGTGACTTCACTGTGAACAAGAAGAAAGCAGGGAACAGAGGAAAAATTCAGTGAAACTACAAGTGATCTGAAAGATAGAATGGAATATGCTGGTGTTGTAGCTGATGTTATTTTAATAAGGATCTCTTTATGTCTCATTTGTAAGATGGTACCTCATAGTGTGGCATAAAGATTACACTAATGAATATATGTAACATATTTAGAATAATGCCAGCTATATAATAAATAATACATAATACTTAGCTATTGTATTTAAATCAAGGAACATCAAAAATTATATTTTTATAATGACTTCATCAAATTTAGGACTGAAGACACTGTTCAAATTAAATTAATTTTATAATCAGAAAATGAAATCAAGAAAACAACTCCATTTATAATAATATCAAATATTTAAGAATAAATTTAACAACAAAAGTATAGGACTTGTACACTGAAAAGCACAGATCATTGCTGAAAGAAATTAAAGGTTTCTTTCCAATCATAGATTGGAAGCTTTTCTATCATAAGATGGCAAGACTCTCGACACTGATCAACAGATATGATACAATCGTTTTCAAAATCTCAAATGCTTCTTTTAGTAGAAAAATAAAAATTTGGGGCGCCTGGGTGGCTCAGTCCATTGGGTGGTTGCCTTCGGCTCAGGTAGTGATCCCAAGGTCCTGGATTGAGCCCCACATTGGGCTCTCTGCTTAAGGTGGGGGGCCTGCTTCCCCCTCTTTCTCTGCCTGTCTCTCTGCCTACGCGTGATCTCTCTCTTTCTCTCTGTCAAATAAATAAATAAAATCTTAAAAAAAAGAAAAGAAAAAAATTTTAATTGAATTTTTTTTTTAATTTGCTAGCTGAACTTAAAATTCAAACCAAAATGACAAAGGTCCAGAATAACATAAAAAGTCTTGGGAAGAAAAGAACAAAGTTATATGATTCAAACTTTCTGATTTCAAAACTTATTATAGTTCTACAGTAATCAATACAGTGCAGTACTGGTATAAAAATAAGCAAAAAGATCATTGGCTTATAATTTACAATACATATATAAACCCTGCATTTATGGTTAATTGATTTTTTTTATGAAAGTGTTGAGATAATTCAATGAGAGAAAGAATAGTCTTTTCAACAAATTTTTCCAGAGTAATTGGATATATGCCTATAATAAAATGAAGTTGTACTCTCTACTTAAAAGCATATGCAAAAACTAACTCAAAATAGATCATAAGTCCAAATATAAAAGCTAAAACTCTTAGAAGAAAACATAAGAGTAAATCTTTGTGACATTGTTTTAGGCAATGTTTTTTTTCTATGACATCAAAAGTGCATACAGCAACAAATTAGATGAATCAGAATCCATACAAATTTAAAATTTTTGTGCCTATAAAGAGGCCATCAAGAAAATGAAATGACAACCCATAAAAAATAGAGAATTTTTGCAAATCACATATTTTATCAGGAAACTTATTCCAGAATATATGAAGAACACTTCTGACTCAACAATAAGAAGATAATTTGATTAAAAAATAAAGGATTTGAATAGATATTTCTCCAAAGAAGATAATCAAATGGCCAAAAAGCACATGAAAAGATAGCTAAAGGCATTAGCCATTAAGGAACTGCAAATCAAAATTATAATAAGATACTACATCACACCGACTGGTATGGCTACACAGAAACAAGTAGAGTGGAGGATTTGGAGTAACTGGAACATTCAGACATGGTTGCAGAGATTGTAAATTGTTGCAGCAACTATGGAAAATAGTTTGCAGTCTTAAAACTGTTAAACTTAGATTTTCCATATGATCAAAAATTATACTCCTAGGTACATGCCAAAGAGAATGAAAACAAATGTCCAAAGAAAGTGTACACTAATGTTTATAGCAGAATTATTCTTAATAGCCAAAAAGTGGAAGTAACCTAAATGGGCATCAACTTGACAAATGAGTAAATCAAATGTGATATATCTATTCAATGGAATATTATTCAGCAATGAGAAGAAATAAAGGATACACCCTACAACATGGATAAACCTTGAATACATTAGGTAAGTGAAAGAAGCCATCAGAAAAGACCACAACTGTATGATTCCATTCATATAGATTAACCATAATATCCAAATCCGTAAAGGAAGAGAAGAAAAGAATGTTTGCCGGGGACTTGATGCAGATAAATGGGGAATGATGGATATGCTTTCCTTATAGGATAGTAAAAATGTTTCCAAATTTGGTAATCGTGATGATTGTACAAATATGTAAATATTAAAAAATCGAAGTGTACACCGTAAGAGTGTACGGTGTATGAATTTTATGGTGTATGAATTACATTGCAATAAAGTTGATATAAAATAAATTAAAAGATAATCTTGTTAGAATGAAAAACTGATACCATGATTTATTGTCAAACAGAAACAAAAGAGATTTTAAGGAGAAAGAATCCAAAGCACAAGTAGAAAGTTATAGATCACTGCTAAGTTGAGTTGAAAGTATCTTAACATTCTTAGTAGATTCAAACTTCACATTGGGTAAGATTGATGATCTCATATGCAATCACCATAAACTGTTTAGTCAATTAGTTGCAGAAAATCTCTGATTTAATCATGTCCACACATCCTGTGAATGACGTAAACCAAGAAGGAGCCCAGGTGGTTCATGTTCTAGTTCCATGTTGACATGTGAATGCATTAGAGTATGCCTATTTTCATCAACATATTATATTTTTCCATCCCACTTTTATATGTGCCACACAAACTAGTCAGCAATGAGATATAAACCAATCAATTTTCTAAAAATATGTTAAATTTGACTGCATTTGAACAACCTCAAACGTTTTCTTAAAACATAAAGTGCTTTCTTAAATGCAAAAACTGCATGTGATATTAATACTCTTCTATTTGTATTTATTATCCTATTAACTTTGATAGGATTCTGAGTTTGATATAACATGATTTATTAGCTCTAGTCTCAAACTGCCTGTTTTTCATGATTCTATTATCTTCTTTCTGAATTATGACTTTCTTCATTACTTTTCTATCCTATCAATAAATAATTAGATTTATTTCACTGCAAGTCATAGGGTCATTTATTCCAAGTGAATTTTCACAAGATTATATATAAATTCATTATCTTGCCATTACATTATTAACCTACCTTCTTCCTACATAAGCAAATATTTCAAAAAAAATCATATGATGCTTACAGTATCTATTATTTATCTTCAGACTTTTAAAAAGCCATTTGTGTTTATTTAGTTATTTCTGTCTCTAGAAATATTTTATTTAGTTTATTTAGTTATTTCTAGCTCTTAAATATTTCCTCTTTATTTTTTAAATTTATTTTAAAATATTTATTTATTTGAGAGAGAGAGAGAGAGAGAGAGAGAGAGGACTAGCAGGAATAGGGGCAGAAGGAGAGGGAGAAAGAAAGGATGAGAAGTAGACTCCCCACTGAGCACAGACCTCCCCAACTCACTCCCCCAGGATGGGGCTTATCCCAGGTCCCTGAGATCATGACCTGAACTGAAACCAAGAGTCAGATGTTTAACCAACTGAGCCACCCAGACACCTCAAAATATTTCCTCTTTATTTTATTTTTTTTAAATATTTTATTTATTTGAAAGAAACACAGCCAGAGAGGGAACACAAGCAGTGGGATTGAGAGAGGGAGAAGCAGGCTTCCCGCCGAGCAGGGAGCCTGATGTGGGACTCGATCCCCGGTCTCAGGGATCATGACCTGAGCCGAAGGCAGTCGTTTAACCAACTGAGCCACCCAGGTGCCCCAAAATATTTCCTCTTTAGATCCAGAAGACTAATCTGGGAAATAAAGATGTCAAGTAACAGACTAGTTAAACGAGAAAAGATACAGTTTTTAAATAAAATAGTATTAATATTACATATGCATCATTTCCTCCTCCTCCAAATATATATTCAAATCAGGTAAACTGGGACCAGATTTCATGAATGAAAACCACTTCTAAGTATTCTCTTTACATTACAGTCTCTTAGTTTGAATCTTTGAGTTTCTTCTAAGGAATATATTGAGGTAGTTTTATGAAATTCAGTCAGTTCTGCTGGGATATTAATATTGTTTTTTTTTTTAAAGATTTATTTATTTATTTATTTATTTGACAGAGAGAGATCACAAGTAGGCAGAGAGGCAGGCAGAGAGAGAGGAGGAAGCAGTCTCCCTGCTGAGCAGAGAGCCCGATGTGGGCCTCGATCCCAGGACCCTGAGATCATAACTTGAGCTGAAGGCAGAGGCTTAACCCACTGAGCCACCCAGGCGCTCGGGGATATTAATATTGTTATGAGTGTTTGTTGATGGTGTGTCACAAGTCTCTGGAGGGCATTCCTAGATGCAACATAGCTGAAGTCATCAGAGAAGTTTTTTTTCTTTTAAAATAGTTCAGTTGTTATTTATTTTTTACATTCATTAATTGATTACATCATTAGTGAAAAAAAATAGAGTCCAACAGAGAAGAATAAAGTTTTCTTGAAATATAGTCAAGTGACTATTCTCTTTTCTGGTGGACACTATTTAACACACATCATCCTCAAAATAAATTTGCAAAGCAGATATTAATATTGCCATAACAATTTGCACATGGGGAAACTGAGACTTGTAGAAGATCAATAGCTGTGAAGTGTCAGATTCCTGAGGATATGTGCCCTCTCAAAAGGATTACCAAGTACCTCTGCTGGGGGATGCCCGAGATGTCTCTTTAGAAGCGTTGACCAGTTGTCTCTCTGACTATGCTGGAAACAGATGAGTGATCAGAAAAGATGAGCAAAAACTAAGAACATCTATTGTCTTTAATTAAGCAAAAACACAACTACTAATAGGAGGTTTCTCAGACAAGCATACCCTTATGGTCAGCTCAGGCTAATCTAATTAAGTTTTTCAGATCCTGCCTCAAAGTCAATGTTGATTGTAAATGATTAGCAAAATCATACAAAAACCTTTGGTCTTTATCACTTTAGTCGTAAAGCCA
>PITA01035876.1:0-10537 GCA_004023965.1 Spilogale gracilis | reverse complement strand
TGCTTGTGTTCCCTCTCTCGCTGTGTTTCTCTCTGTCAAATAAATAAAATCTTTAAAAAAAAGAAAAGAAAATGGGGGTTTTAGTGGGATAGGGGTGCAGACAGGTTGTATGACATTATGGGCAACTTTTACTTTCTAAGAGATAAATTACTTTACCGTCTGGATAACTAACAGTGAACATAGATTTCTTTTGTCATCAGCAAAAAGAAAACCAAAGGACAATTCAATGAATCCAGTGAAAGGTAAGGAACATGAAATTCTAAAATAGATGAGTCCCAGATACTGCTTTCTGACAATCTGTCCAAGTACATGTTTTTCACTACTTTTCTCTCATCGTCACATCCTCAGTCCCTGCGGATACTACTTCTTCCAAGTTTGCACTGACTTGCAGTTAGAAGCTCATGGCTCCCTCCCTCTTTGGAGGATTCTCCTAGTGAATGGGAGCTGCCCCACCAGGAGATGCCTGGGAGGTGACACACAGGAGCTCGGCCCGTGGCCAGTGCCTGACGAACAGGGTGGGGTATGAGCCCAGCTCACTGGCCCCGCAGCAGGACGGGCTCCGCAGTGTCATAAACACCCCAGAGCTCCTCGTGGGCTCAGGCTGCAGCTGGACCTCTCCTGAAAGCTTGTGTTTGCTTGGCTCTGCCTGGCTCTGCCCCGCTTCCCTCCCTTCTTGGCAGGTTCTCCCTGGGGTCCTCCCTCCGTCAGTCCCTTCCTTGTAGGCGAACCCCCCGCCTGCCTCAGTCTCTGCTTCTGGGGAGCCCAAATTTAGGTCTCCATGGGTGGGCTCCCTTTGCCCAGGGCCCATCTGTCTCCTCGGTGGCTTAGGGAGAGGACACCAAGGGAGATTTGGGGAGGGGACACAGAGGAAGGCAGCCAGGGAAGAGCTTGGGGGGGTGTGGAATGTGTTGGAGCAAGGGGTCCCAAGAAGGGGTACACAGTGGCTGGGAGGGAGCTTGGCACCTGAGGCTGTCTGTCTGTCTTCAAAGCCTGGATTTGGAGTTATGACTATGTACCACTGTACCACTCTTCATGCTGCCTAGAAAGTTTCTACGGTTTTTTTGTGTTTTTTTTTAAGGCATTTTATTTATTTATTTTTTTTAAAGATTTTATTTATTTATTTGACAGAGAGAGATCACAAGCAGGCAGAAAGGCAGGCAGAGAGAGAGGAGGAAGCAGGCTCCCTGCTGAGCAGAGAGCCCAATGTGGGCCTCGATCCCAGGACCCTGAGATCATGACCTGAGCCGAAGGCAGAGGCTTTAACCCACTGAGCCACCAGGTGCCCTGTTTTTGTTTTTTGTTTTTAATTACTTTATTTCACAGAGAGAAACACAGCCAGAGAGGGAACACAAGCAGGGGGCGTGAGAGGGAGAAGCAGGCTTCCCGCCAAGCAGGGAGCCCGATGCCGGGCACCATCCCAGGACTCTGGGACCATGACCTGAGATGAAGACAGAGGCTTAACAACTGAGCTGCCCAGGTGCCCCCTTACTCTCCTTTTCTGTATCTTTCCTGCTTTACTGTCATCTTCCTTGCCAGACCAGAAGCTTGGGTAGGGCAGGGAGAGTGTCCATCTCCTGTACCACGGAATCCCCCGTGCTCACCGGAGCGAAAGAATGTGCGATGACAAGTCCCTATGCACATGACTGAGGAGTTCAAACAGGGGAAGATAAATCTAAGCAATCCTTAGCGGTAAGACACAGGCCACCGTAAGGACATGGACCGGGCCCCTGGGGGCACAAGGGCCCAGATCAGAAAGGCGGAGGGGACATTTCTTTCTTTCCTCTGTCCCCCTGTCCAGCATATGAACCAGTCCCTTCTCGGTGTGAATGCAATTCCCTATTATTTAAGTCTTGGAAGAACCCATTTCCCGCCCCAATAACGCCAAGCCCCTGTGCTGGCTTGCCCTTGCCCCCAGGCCTCTCGGCTGTAAGTGAAGCAAGGGCTGCTTCGCAGAATCCCGTTAGTGACTCCATTGGGGTCGCGAGCCACACGGAACCATCCCGACAGTTACTTGGCCCCCCGTGACTGTGACTCCCTCTTCCATCCTGGGCAGTGGGTGGAGGGAGAAGAGCACACGTTCAGGATGTGCTTGAACTTGAGACCTGCTTCTGTGGGTATCGTGAGGGATCCAACATGTGCGGGGGTCACGAAACGCACTGCGTCGACCTCCTGCTGAGGGAGCAAGGCTCACTGGCTTCCCCTGGGCACCCACCCTGTTTGTTTTTGCCCGGAGGCTTCCCAGCTGATGACCACACCCGTGTAGGTGCTGCTGCCCCTTCCATGGGAGACACAGGCTCCTTATAACACACGGCGTCGCCTCGAGGACTCCCCACTGGCCTGGCTGAAACTTTGCCAAAACTGGGTAGTCATCTGAGACTCTTCTTATCCAGTCCTCCTTCCCTGCCCTCCTGTCACAGCTGTGAGACCTGCATTAAGGTCTAAAGGCTCCCTGCCGTCTCTAGTCCTGCCCCTTTATTGCCCACAGGCGTTTCTTCCATAAATCTAATCCCACCCTGGTGTCTGCTTCTTGGAGAAGATGAGCTGATATATTTGTGTTGTTTTTTTTTTAAAGATTCTATTTATTTGACAGAGAGAAACACAGCCAGAGAGGGAACACAAGCAGGGGGAGTGAGAGAGGGAGAAGCAGGCTTCCCGCAGAGCAGGGAGCCCGATGTGGGGCTCGATCAGGGGTCTCTGGGATCATGACCTGAGCCGAAGGCAGTCGCCCAACCAACTGAGCCACCCAGGCGCCCCTGGAAGTGGCTTCTTTTATTTAACACGATGTTTTCAAGGTTCATTCATGTTGTAGTTCATTTCTTTTTATAAATAATATTAACATTATTGGGTGCCTGGGTGGCTCAGTCAGTTAAAGCCTCTGCCTTCGGCTCAGGTCATGATCTCAGGGTCTTGGGATCGAGGCCCGCATCCGGCTCTCTGCTCAGCAGGGAGCCTGCTTCCTCCTCTCTCTCTGCCTGCCTCTCTGCCTATTTGTGATCTCTCTCTGTCAAATAAATAAAATATTAAAAAAATAATATTAACATTATTAAATTTATTCCAAATAATATTCCATTATATGGATATACCACATTTGGTTTAGTCATTCATCGATTGATGGCTGTTTGAGTTGTTTCTGTATTTTGACTATCGTTAATAGAGTTATTATGAACATTTGTATACAAGGTTTTTTTAAAATTTCTTTTATTTATTTGAGAGAGAGAAAGCATGAGAGGGGAGAAGGTCAGAGGGAGAAGCACACTCCCTGCGGAGCTGGGAGCCCGATGCGGGACTCGATCCCAGGACTCCTGTCTGGGATCATGATCTGAGCCAAAGGGAGTAGCCACCCAGGCGCCCTGTATACAGGTTTTTATACAAATGTGGATGTGTGTTTTCCGTTCTTTTGAGGCTATACCTAGGAGTGGAATTGCTGGCTTCTGTGGTAATTCTGTGTTTAACTTATTAAGAAATCATCAAAGTGTTTGCCACGGTGGCTACACCATTATACCTTCCCACGAGCAATGTGTGAGGGCTCTGATTTATCTGCATTCTTTTTTAAAAAAATTTCTTTTTTTAAATTTCTCTGCCTTCTTGCCAATACTATTTATTTTCCCTTCTTTGTTTTGATGGGCATCCTAGTGGGTGTGAAGTGGTATCTTATATGGTCTGATTTGCATTTCCCTGATCACCAATGACATCAACATCTTTTCATGTGCTTGGTGGCTGTGTGTATATCTTCTTTTTTTATGATGATTTTATTTATTTGTCAGAGTGAGGAAGAGCACAAGCAGGGGGAGCGGCAGGCAGAGGGCGAAACAGGCTTTGCACGGAGCAAGGAGCCCCACGTGGGATTCAATCCTGCGACTCTGGGATCATGAGCTGAGTGGAAGGCAGATGCTTAACCCACTGAGCCACTCAGGCGTCCCTGTATATCTTCTTTGAAATGACGTCTATTCAAGTTTTTTGCCCATTTTATAATTGGGTTGTTTTTTGTCATGGAGTTGCAGGAATTCTTTATATCTTCTGGATACTAGACTCTTACGTATGATCTGCACCTATTTCCCTCATTCTACAGGTAGACAACCCAAGGTTTCAACATGGGCAGAAAAAAAAAACAAAAAACACCAAACTTGTACAAATATTTCACAAAAAAGAAAATCAAAATGACCAATAAACTATATGAAATAGCCAATATAATATGAAAGGGGCTCAACATCTTTTTTTTCCATGAGAGAAATGTAAATAGAAACTATAAAAGGATACCACGATATGCTCACCAGAATGGCCAAGAGTACAGAGACTGACTTACAGAGCGTTGTTGAGGAGCAACCCAAATTCTCTTGTGTTGTTAATGGGAACATAGCAAATCTCAATATATATACTCTATAAGCCAGCAGTTCCACTCCGGGAATGTTCTGTCTACCAAAGGACATGTTCAAGACTGTTCTTTGCAGCTTTCTTCATCATAGCCTCATACTGGAACGAGCCCAAGTGTCCCTCAACACATTATCAGATTGCACTACTATAAAGTTCAGAAACAGATGAAATTCACCTCTACTGATGGAGGTCAGAATCATGGCTACCCTTAGGTGAGAAGTGACTGGGGGCAGGGCACGAGGGGGCATGCTGGAAATGTTTCAGATCTTGATCTGAATGGGTGTCACACGAGCCTGAGATAGGGAAAACTCCTCGAGCCGTACCCTGGCACCTTTTCCACAACACTTTAGTGGAAGTACCATCTCCCCTCCCACTATCCCGTTCCCAGCCCTGCCTCGTTTCTCTTCATAGTAATTATGACTACTCAGTTGTCTTAGCTCAGGCTGCCATAACACGATGCCATACACGGGGAGCCTTACACAAGAGAGAGCTACGTTCTCACAGGTCTAAAGGCTGGGAAGTCCAAGATCAAGGCTCTGGCGGATCTGATCTCTGCGGAGAGCTCTCTCTGACTGTGTACTCACAGGACCTCTTTGGGGACTTGGGGGCAGAGAGAGCAAGAGAGTGCTTGCTGGTGTCTCTTGGATAAGAATACTAATCCTATCAGATCAGAGCCCCACCAATTAATCCCTTATAAGCTCTGTCTCCAACCACATCCCACTGGGGCTCTGGGCTGCAGAGGACAGATTCGGGGTAGGACTGGGGACCCAAACACTCAGTCCCTGACACCAGCGTATTTGGTTATTGATTAGTTTCGCATTCATCTGCCCTCATTTGGAATCTAGTCTCCCTGAGGGTAGAGATTTTGTTTTGGCCGCTTTGGCATTCCCAGCACCAGTAACAGTATCCAGCAAGGAAGAGGAGTTCTGTGAGTGTTTGTTGAATGAATGAAAGAAGGATAGGCTTGTGGTCATAGCTGCCAGGTGCTACTAAGCCCAGGGTCTGGCACGTGGCAATACACAGTAAGTGATAAGGGACACCACGGTCATTGTGCCTGCTGAAGCCTCACAGTACTCACTTTATCTGCCAAAGTTTCTGCCTTCAAATAATTTACATTCTAGAGGAAAGACTTGTTATATACATTTTGGTGGGGTTTTTTTTTAAGGATTTTATTTATTTGACAGAGAGAAACACAGCCAGAGAGGGAACACAAGCAGGGGGAGTGAGAGAGGGAGAAGCAGGCTTCCCGCCGAGCAGGGAGCCCGATGTGGGGCTCGATCCCGGGTCTCCGGGATCATGACCTGAGCCGAAGGCAGACGCTTAACCAACTGAGCCACCCAGGCGCCCCTACATTTTGCTGTCTTACAGCATGTACTATGTTGGGTCATTATTTCTTTTTTTAAGATTTAATTAATTAGTTAATTGATTAATTAATTTGACACAGAGAGAGCACAAGCAGGTGGAAAAGCAAAGGGAGACAGAGAAGCAGGCTCGCCACTGAGCAAGGACCCTGATGTGGGTCTGGATCCCAGGACCCTGGGATCATGACCTGAGCAGAAGGCAGACGCTTAACTGACTGAGTTACTCAGGCGCCCTGGGTCATTACTTCTTTAAAGAAAATTATTTCTTGGGGCACCTGGGTGGCTCAGTTGGTTGAGCGACTGCCTTCGGCTCAGGTCATGATCCTGGAGACCCCGGATGGCGCCCCACATCGGGCTCCCTGCTCGGGGGAAGCCTGCTTCTCCCTCTCTCACTCCCCCTGCTTGTGTTCCCTCTCTCGCTGTGTTTCTCTCTGTCAAATAAATAAAACCTTTAAAAAATAAATAAAAAATAAATAAAAATTAAAAAAACGAAAAAGAAAATTATTTCTTAGTTTATCATTCTACTAAGTGGTCTGAATACAGGAGATAAAATTTAGGACTTGGTTCTAGTTTTGACTTCACCACTAGATTGCCATATGTTCTGGTGATTCCCTTCCCTTCCTCAACTTCCTTACTAATCTTTTAGGATTTGTGTCCTTACAAGAACTTGAAATAAAGGGTTTGGATTGAATTAAGATCGCTGAGATCACTGGAAAATGTTACAACTTCCCTAGAGTGCTGTTTTTGTTTCTGCCACCAGGGGGCAATCCAACCAGAGCATTGGCTCGCATTCTACTCTTCATGGTTTCTGCTATTTGATAAAGGGGTTGATGCGGAAAAACTGAGGGTTCTCTGCTTTGGTTCCCTGACCTCTTCTGAAACTTTAAGCCCAAAAATCTAAGCCTTCTATGGCTGGTCAGAGACTCAGCCTTCCATCAAAGGGCACAGCCGATCACCCATGAAATCTTGGATCCATCATCTTTCTATGTGCCATGGATCATGAATGTGGTTGGAGAGATGGCATTCGAGTCATACATTGTCTGTGAATGGCAAACAGACATCCAGAAGGAGGAAAACCGAGATCTAGACTGAGATTTTCTTTGGAAAAGATTTAGAAAGGTTGAGTAATGCTGTCTTGGTATGTTGTTTGGATGAGAACCCCCCCGCGTGGTGAGAAGGTGTATTGCATAGTCTGAAAGCTAGGAGAGCTGTAGCGTGGTCGCAGCTTGTCCGGTGACACATGGGGAACCGGGCAGCTGGCTTCCCCTTGGAGTGTCAGTTTCTACGAGTTAAAGGAGAGAAGAGACCTATACATAGCAAATGATTTCCTGCATGCTTTCCCACCATCTCCTGTGTCTGGCAGGTATCTCTCACGAGAGCCTTTTCCTAATGAGTCTAGGCAGACTCAGAATCTTTTTCAACACTACATCCTGGAGGTGAGACAGTTTTGCCTTCTCTGTTGACCTTAAATTATTTCTAGAAGTCCTTCCAGTACCAGCGTTTTATGGTAACAGGGATTTAATAGCACAGACCTCTCTGCATTGACAACCTTAGGCTGGTTCTGGGTTGTTTGGGTCAAAATTTCAATGACTTTTATGCTGGATGGAGACAGGAGAGTTTTTTGCTTCATGTGATTATAATGTTTTGCTAGGGTTGCAGATTGTGATACGTTAGCCCGCTGACTTAGCAAAAAACCTTTACTTGTGTGGAGAGGTTAGTCAGCATGTTCTTTTTTTTTTTTATGTTTTTTTTTTTTAAGATTTTATTTATTTGACAGAGAGAAACACAGCCAGAGAGGGAACACAAGCAGGGGGAGTGAGAGAGGGAGAAGCAGGCTTCCCGCCGAGCAGGGAGCCCGATGCGGGACCCGATCCTGGGACTCTGGGATCATGACCTGAGCCGAAGGCAGACGCTTAACCAACTGAGCCACCCAGGTGCCCCAGCATGTTCTGAAACAATTAAGACGTAGGGAAAAAAAAAGGTAGGAGAGCATGTATTCATCTTTGCTTTGCCCTTGACCTTCAGAACTTTGCTTGGAATTTTCAGATCCAGGGGCAGAATGTGGTACATTTAAACACAAGGATCAGGTTCTTCCAAGTAAATTTAGAACTAACTTGGGCTTCATTCCTGGAAAATGTCTCCATTCTCTGATGTAGCCATATCCACTTAACAATGGGTGCAAATGCGCGCCTGGGGGCGCCTGGGTGGCTCAGTAGATTAAGCATCTGCCTTGGGCTCGGGTCATGATCTCTAAAGCCTGGAATAGAGTCCTGCATCAGACTCCTTGCTCTGGAGGGAGTCAGCTTCTCTCTGTCTCCATCTCTCCCTCTGCCTCTTCCCTCACCCGCCTTCTCTCTCGCTCTCAAATATAAGTAAGTAAATAAATAAATAATTTTTAAGAACATGGGTGCAAGTGCGGCGCCTGGGCGACTCACTTGTTACCCGTCTTCCTTCAGCTCAGGTCATGATCCCAGGGTCCTGGGATTAAGCTCCACAGTAAAAAAAAAATGGATGCAAGAAAATGTGTCCTCTTCATCCCCCCTTTTAAAGATTTTATTTATTTACTTGAGTAACAGAGATGGAGAGCACAAGCAGGGGGAACTGCAGGCAGAGGGAGAAGCAGACTCTCCAGTAAGCAGGGAGCCTGATGCGGGGCTCGATCCCAGGACCCCGAGATCATGACTTGAGCTGAAGGCAGACGCTTAATGACTGAGCCACCCAGGTGCCCCCTTCTTCAACCTTTTACTGGACCAGAAGTCAGACCTGGGTTCTATTCTTGGTCTCATCCTTTACAAGCTGAGTGACTAAACATCACAGAACCTCAGTCCTCCTACCTGTTAAATGGGGGTAATTATGCCTGCTCTACCTACCTAAGGTTAGGAGGGTCAAATGAGATCACATAGCTACAAGTACATTGCAAAAGCAATGTAAGATGGATGATATGGAATTTTACAGGGACCATCTGGGGACATTTTTATCATCTTGCGCTCAGTCAAGGAGCTCAAGCTTTTGGAGCTCCTGTGCATTGCCAGCAGGAATGTACACTAGGGCAGCTTTCCAGAGGCAATATGAATCAAAGGCCTTAAAAAAACGTGCATGGGGCTCGAACTTACAACGCAGAGATCAAGAGTTGCCTGTTCTATCTACTGAGCCCGCCAGATGCCCCCATAATGTTAAATTAAAAGTGCCATCTCTGGGGCACCTGGGTGGCTCAGTCAGTTAAGTCTCTGCCTTCAGCTCAGGTCACGCTCTCAGGATCCTTGGATCGATCCCCATGTCAGGCTTCTTCTTTGGTGGGGAGTCTGCCTGTCCCTCCCCATTGCCCATTGTCCCCCCCCCACTTATGCCCTCTCTCTCTCTCTCCCTTCTCTCAAGTAAATAAATAAAATCTTAAAAAAAAAAAAAAAAAAGAAGTGCCATCTTGGGTGCCTGGTTGGCTCAGTTGGTAGAGCACGTGACTCTTGATCTCAGGGTCTGAGTTTGAACCCCCACATTGGGTGCAGGGATTACTTTAAAAAATGCCGCCTCAAAGACTTTACTATCTGGGGCACCTGGGTGGCTCAGTCATTAAGCATCTGCCTTCAGCTCAGGTCATGATCCTGGGGTCCCGGGATGAGGCCCACATTGGGCTCCCTGCTCAGTGGGAAGCCTGCTTCTCTCTCTCCCACCGCCCTTCGTGTGTTCCCTCTCTCAGTCAAATAAATAAATAAAATCTGAAGAAGAAAAAAAAGACTCTACTAATTCCATTTGTATTAAGTTGAAAAGTGAACAGATCAGGGAAGCAAAGGCAAGATGCTGGTGACTCTTAGCGGAAGGTAAGGCAGGAAGCAGGTATTAAGAGGGCTGCTGGGGGCCAGGAGAATGTTCTGTTTCTTGATTTAATAGCAGGTTCCCCAGATGTGTTCATTTTGTAAAACTTAATCAAGCTATGTGCTCAGGATTTTTGCACTTCCTGGCAAGCATATTAACCTTCAATAAAAAGTTTACTAAATAAGGGGTATGACACCAACCCAGAAAACTTACTTCCACGAAATAATTTTTTAGGGGCATGTGGCTGGTTCAGCTGGTAGAGCATGCAAGTCTGGGACATGGGGTCATGATTTCAAGCCCCACACTGGGTGGAGAGATGACTTAGAAAATGTTAAAAAAAAAAAAAGTTAAGCTTTTAAATTAAAATATTTATTAAGCAACTCTGGTGATAACTAGCTTAGAATCAGAAGTGTGCCACTTAGCTATAGCGTCTTTTTTTTTTTAAGATTTAAAAAAATGTATTCATTGGAGAGAGAGCATGAGCACGGGTGGGGGAGGGGCAGAGGGAGAGGGGTAAGCAGACTGCCACTGAGCAGGGAGCCTGACGAGGGACCTGATCCCAGGACCTGAGCCAAAGACAGATGCTTAAATGATTGAACCATTCAAGCATCCCTATAATGTCCTTTTAAATATTTTATTTATTTATTTGAGATAGAGATAGAGAGAGAAAATGAGCAGGGGGAGGGGCAGAGGGAAGGGAAAAGCAGGGAGGGAGCAGGGAGCCCAATGAGGGGCTCCATCCCATGACCCTGGGATCATGACCTGAGCCAAAGGCAGATGTTTAACCCATTGAGCCATCCAGGTGCCCCTCTTTTATTATCTATCTATCTATCTATCTATCTATCATCTATCTATCTATCATCTATCTAGTTAGTTAGTAAATAAGCTCTGCACCGAGTGTGGAGTCCAACACCGGGCTTGAGCTCATAACCCTGAGATCAAGACCTCAGCTGAAATCAACTGAGCCACCTACGCATCCTTTTTTTTTTTTTTTT
>PITA01035875.1:0-10075 GCA_004023965.1 Spilogale gracilis | reverse complement strand
GGGGCGCCTGGGTGGCTCAGTTGGTTAAGCGACTGCCTTCGGCTCAGGTCATGATCCCGGAGACCCGGGATCGAGTCCCACATCGGGCTCCCTGCTCGGCGGGAAGCCTGCTTCTCCCTCTCTCACTCCCCCTGCTTGTGTTCCCTCTCTGGCTGTGTTTCTCTCTGTCAAATAAATAAAATCTTTAAAAAAAAAAATAAAAAGGATCTGGCTACTGTTTATCATTATTATCTGCTAGAAAAACTATCTGACCTTTTCAAGTTGCCATTACGTGAAGTTATTTTATTAACCTCATATCCTGTCTTCCTGCTTCTGCCCTTCCCTTCAGAAAGCCTCTTCTCCACACAGAAGCCAGAGTCATACCTTTAGAACATTAATCATGTATCACACCCCTCAAAAAAAATCCTTGAAGAGCATTCTACTTTGCTCAGAGTAAAGGCCAATCCCTCATATGGCCTGCAAAGTCCCATATAAAGTTGACCCAGATCACCTCTCAAACCTTCTCTCTCACCTGGACCATTCTCCTGTGCTTCCAACACACCTAGCAAATTCCAGCTTGCTCTTCACTTAGCCTAAAACACTCTTCCCTCACTTAGTTGCCATGACTGGCTCCCCTCACTTTCTCCAAGTTTCTGTTCAAATTTTGTCTTGCTAGAGAAGACCTCCCTGGTCACCCAATCTAAAATAGCATTCTATACCATACATCCATCATCTTCACTTCCCCTTCCCTGCTTTGCTTTTTTTCACTGTATTTACTGTCCCTTAATCTCCCTTAATATGTACCATATACACATATGGTTTACATCTACTCTCACTTAAACATAAGCTTTATGTGGCAGGAATTTTGTTGCATCTAGTATCATAACTGTAGGGCCTAGAACAGAGGCTGGTAGGTAGAAGGTGCTCATAAACATGAGTCAAATAAATGAATGGGTTAAGTGTTGTTATCTCTTAGGCGTTATTGTATTAACTCATGTTACTTTCATAATACCTTATCAATATATACTATAATTATCCCTATTACAGATAAGGAATCAAAGATCTGAAGTCCAAGTTAACAAAACTAACAAGAAGTAGAGCCAGGATTTGAACCCAGCGGTCTGCCTGCAAAGCCTATTGCATTAGTCTGCTCTGACTATGATATCAGACTGGGTGGCCTGAACAATAGAAATTTATTTTCTCACAGTTCTAGGAGCTGGGGGATAGGCATAGGTGATGGCAGAGTTAGTTCCTGGTGAAACTTCTATCTTTGGCTTGCAGATGGCTGCCTTCTCACTGTGTCCTCATATAGTTTTTCTCTGTGTGCCCTCCTGATGTTTTTTCCTCTTCCTGTTGAATCAGAGCTCCACCCTTACTGACCTTATTTAATCCTAATTGTCTCCTTAAAGGCCCAATCTCCAAATACAGCCACAATGGGGGATTAGAATTGTAACACATGAATTTTAGGGAGTCCCAATTCAATCCATAATACTTGTAATTTATATCCATAAAATATAGGTGTTTTCAATATCTTTCGTTTTTATTTTAGATGATTAAGTTTTTGTTTTCCTTTTCTAGTTCTTTTTAGATGGACATCGGAGAAAACATTTTCAGGATGCTGATTAGGCCATATCAGCACCTGGTAAGTGAAATCTACTAACATAGCTACACCGAGGATCTTCAGAAACAAGGTAGTCTCATAAAACACCAAATGACTGGTCCAAACATCTGCTAGTGTACTTTCACACACTGTGCTTTAACTCAGCGAGCTCTGGGAATTATGTTTATTTGTAACTCCTCATATAGAACCAGCAGAAAACCGTAATTTTTGTGAGTCCCTGACGGAAATCATTCCAGTCTCCTTGGTGCTCCTTAAACACAAGGTGCATGTTCCACCTCAGGGCCTTTGCACTTTCTGTTCTATCTGTAACACTTCCCCTCCAGATAGCTTCATGACTCGTTTTTCTCCTTATCTAGGTTACTTTTCTAGTTATCTACATGAATTCTTGCTGAAACAACCTATTTAAAATCGCAAACATATTTCTTCCTGCACTGCCCCTATCTATTCCTCCCTTCTCTACTTGATTTTTCTGTGGCATTAAAAAAGAAAAGTCTCTTCCTTCTAGAATGCAAGGAAGATGAAGACGGGGTTGTTGTTTATTTGCTGCTACTTCCCTAGCTCCTAGGAAAGTGCTCCTAGTACACAGCAGACACTTAGTAAATGTTTGCTGAATGAATGAACTTCCCGAAGGTTACAGAGCTAGTAAGTGGTAGAACTGGAATTTGAATCACATCTGGACAAAAGCCTAAAAATTTAACTGCTAAATTATACTATACATAGCAACCATGTGCTATAAGCTTTAATAAGATACATATACAGTCAAAGAGCAAAAAAGAGCACCAAGGAGACTGGAATGATTTCCGTCAGGGACTCACAAAAATTACGGTTTTCTGCTGGTTCTGTATGAGGAGTTACAAATAAACATAATTCCCAGAGCTGCACTGAGTTAAAGCACAGTGTGTGAAAGTACACTAGCAGATGTTTGGACCAGTCATTTGGTGTTTTATGAGATTACCTTGTTTCTGAAGATCCTCGGTGTAGCTATGTTAGTAGATTTCACTTACCAGGTGCTCTTCTCTGACAAAAACAACACACAACATATAGTGATAGAGAAAATGCAGATCTTTAATCTATGTGAACAAAAATTAGTATTGGTTATAAGCATGAATTATAAAAATTCATTCTTTGTAATAGTAAGGCAGCTGACCATTTGTACAACTGAGTATTTTGTATAAAGTTTGCAGGACCAGAAACATTTCAAAAAATAAACAATGTAGTCCAGATTCCATCGTTGGATAAATAAAAAATTGGTTGTAAGGTTTTCCCACAAGATGGTAGTATTTTATTCCTAGCCCAAGAGAATGAGTAAGTGGTATAATTCATTCATTCATTCATTCATTCCCCAAATATTGTTAACCATTTATGCTAAGCATCAGAGTAGGGATACAGCAGTGAACAAAATAATTCTTATATTTTTAAAGGGGAAACAATAAAACAAAACAAAAAATAAAGAATGTATTAATGTCATAAAAACGTTGGTTTTATAACAAATGGCCTTTGTAATTCACTCCTAAATAATGCAGAGTAAACTTTTATCACAGTGGTGAAAACCTCAGATGACCCAGGTTTGAATCTCCATTGCTGTGACCCTGGCAAACTGCAAACTTCAAGTTGCAATTTCACAAATGGGGGAAAACAGAGCCCATCTTGTAAGATATATGCTGAACATTATATGTTGAAAAAGAAAATATGCAAGAAAATACTTAACACACTGCAGGGTAAATAATAAATATAAAATAATCTTATTATTAGGATATGTAAACAATTTAATTCTTCCATTGTGTGAAACCCAATATGAAGGTCGTGGACTTCATAGTAATTGCAATTTCCTTTTTGGGGGAAGCTACCATGAGTCATTCATTAATTCATCCATTCAGCAAATGTAGAGAGCCAGGTATTTTATTCGGTGCTAGAAATACATTACTTTACAGGACACACACAATCTCCAGGTTGCCATATCATAAGTATCTTGTATTATGAGAGCAAACTGATGTCTAACTTTTCAACAAGAAACAGTAACTTCATGTATTTATTTGACAGAGAGAGAGAGCACAAGCAGGGGGAATCTCAGATAGATCCCTGGCTGAGCCGGAAGCCTGTTGTGGGGCTCCATCCCAGGACTCCGGAATCAGGACCTGAGCCCAACGCACACGTTTAAGGACTTGAGCCACCCAGGCGCCCCAAGAAACAGTAACTTTAAAGAAACCCGTATTTACCAAGTCTTATTACAGGAGGCCCCCCTAGTGGTACTTCGCATTTTGGAAAATGCTCAGTGCATAAAGGTCACTACCAGGACAAGGTGCAAAGTAGGAGAAATCCCAGAAGCCTTATAGTGTCCTCTCATCATTCTACTTCTTAAAATTGACTCACCCTAGCAGAATCTAAGTTTTTCGAGGGCAAGAAAACCCAGAGCCTACAAAAATTAATGGCACATAGTAGGTACTTTATAATAGTTTCAAGTGAACTAGTACATATTCCAGTTCTTCACTACTACCATTCTAATCCTTGATAAAATCATCTTTCTTGTACTACTGAAAAGGTTTCTAACCGGCCTCAGGTGTTGCTCCATTAGTCTCTTCTTCAAATAACCAAATAACTGTAAAAATTATTTTTTTCAGATGAGAGATTAAGTCCTTCTGAAGGTTTCCCATCACACTGATCACACCTGCTATTTCCCAGTGCCTGGCTCCAGTCACTTGTACTGTCCTCCTGAACCTCAACCAGTCCCTTTTCCGTGCTTCTGCGGTTCTCAGAGCCTGAAATCCTTTCCTATGGCTCACTGCAGGGTTCCGCCTTCTGATGCTTCTGACCACCTAAATTAAAGCCGTCTCCTCACACAATCGCTATCACATTTAACTGTTTTTATTTTTTCTTGGCCATTATCAATATTTGAAATTATCGTGGTGGGTTTCATTAAGTGTTGATTTATCTTCTGCCGTTTCCAAGGGGAATCTATAAGCATTGTTCCGCTTGTTCCCCTCCACTCAAGAAATTGTCGAATTACAAAAAAGAAACGCTCCTACGGAATTTCCTGTTCTTTTTAAATTGGGAAATACACAGAGACCCAAGGACGAGAGCGATAATCCGGAAGAACGTCCCAGGCCCACCCCGCCACGAAGCTGACCCCACTTCCGCAGCCCCAAGCTAGCCTCTGCCCGCCCTTCCGCACACCTGTTTCCGCTCTTCTGACGCTAGGGAGACGCTTCGCTAGGCGGGACCATCTCTCCGCTCCCTGCCCGTCCTGCCCGTCCCGCCCACCTGCCATTTACCTGATCGCCTCTCGGCTTCCACCAGGAGGCGCGCCTCGGAGGGCCGGGCCTCCGCCTCTGCCACTGACTTCCTCAGTACCCCCAGCACAGTCTCCGGGGGCAAGTCGACCAGTTCCTCCCAAACGGACTCCGTGTAGAAGTCCACCGTATGTGCATTGGAAATGGACAGGGCTTTCCTCAGGAACTGCAGCAGCTCCTGCAACTTGGCACGCAAGGTGAACAGGTCTTGGGTCACTGGGAGCGGGAAAGAAGCCGCCATGACGCTCACCCTCCCGGGCTGTAGGTGGCGCAAACGTAGCCGCAAGGCAAGGACTCCGTCGTAAGCAACAAGACCGGACGAATAGAACTCCCATCTGGACTCTAGTTGGGTGATTGATTGCTTTTGTCTCATGACGTATTTTTAACATCGTCCCTTACGTTTTCCTGGCGACTTGGTTAGTGTGCCATGGCGCCGGTAAGGAGAGTAGCAGAGTGGTCGGCAGAGGACTTTGGGACGCGTAGTCAAGGAGTGTCTTCGGTCGGATTCAAGAATAAGAACGTGAAGCAGAGGACTTGGCGGGCTAATCATCCGCAGGCCTTCGTGGGGAGTGTGCGGGAGGGTATGTAAGAAGAAAATCTTTTGCAAAAAAATTTTTTTAAGATTTTATTTATTTATTTGACAGAGAGAAACACAGCGAGAGAGGGAACACAGCAAGGGGAGTGAGAGAGGGAGAAGCAGGCTTCCCAGGAAGCCCGATGTGGGGCTCCATGCCGGGTCTCCAGGATCATGACCTGAACCGAAGGCAGTCGCTTAACCAACTGAGCCACCCAGGCGCAAATCTTAAGGCCTGCGAAATCTTAGGATACACTACCCTTCGAAGCAGGGAAGAAGGATTTCGGAACTAGACCTGGCCTCCCTTGGGGCAGAGGAAGCCGTTCTTATACCCGCTGAAGCCATGGGCCTCCAAGAACTATGAATGAGGGGTGCCTGGGTGGCTCAGTTGGTTCAGCGACAGTCTTCGGCTCAGGTCGTGCTCCCGGAGACCCGAGATCGAGCCCCACATCGGGCTCCCTGCTCAGCGGGAAGCCTGCTTTTCCCTCTCTCACTCCCCTTGATGTGTTCCCTCTCCGCCTGTATTTCTCTCTGTAACATAAATAAATAAAATCGTTAAAAATATATGAATGAGAAGATGAGTCAGTATTACTAACTGTAATTCTTTAAGTGTCTCACCCAACTTACCCCATTCTTAATCAGAATTATTTTTCTCTAGTTTTCCGGTGAAACCATAAGCAGAGCATCTATGGTTCCAGAGTTTTCTGGCCTTTATTACTAATCTACCTTTGCTTCGCGTTAGTTTGGGTTTTTATTTGTCTTGCAGTCAGCAAGTTTCCTCAAATTCCATTTGGCATGTAGAAGTCTTAAATAAGTTCGACTTTTTCATAACTTCTAGCTGTACAGAAAATCATACACAATCTTGCTTGTAGAAATTACTTTAGAAAATAAGTTGAGTGGTGTTTCTTTAAGGCAAAATAATTGATGTGAGGGTTTTTTTAAGTATCAAAGACCTAGGTTAACTGTTCTAGATGAATTAAAGAATTTGTTTTGACTTTGGGCACAGTAAATTGGATTTGTGCAACACTAGGTATTTTCTCTTCTTTGGGATTATCACCGAGCATGCATGACTGGTGTTAGCCAGGTCTTTTCGAAAAGGACCAACATACTATTCATTCCATTACCTTAAACTTGTCTTCAAATCACCTTTTAAAGCAAATTAGTGTTCTAGCTTCTGAATGTGATGATGTAAAAAGTTTTCCATTTTAAATTAACAGCTATATTTTTCATGCAGTTTATTTCCTGAGAAAGTAGTTTATGATTGATATTCTTCAATAGGACAAGGCTTTGCATTCCGAAGAAAGCTGAGGATTCAGCAAAATTACAAGAAATTGCTGTGGAAAGAAAAGAAAGCCCAAACCTCACAGGAATCCCAGTTCACAGATCGATACCCTGAGCACCTGAAGCATCTTTATTTAGCTGAAGAGAAAAGACTCAGAAAGCAACTCAGAAAAGTTGAACCGCCTTTGTCAGAAAAACAAGCTGATCCACTTTTGCGAAAGGAACAATGTGACATCGACCAAGCCCTGTCAGAAGAACATTGTAGTTTTGAACAGCCTCAGTCCGCAGAAGAGTGTAGCATAAGAATAAAGTATGTATTGTCTTCTTTTCACATCTTTTTTAAAGATTTATTTATTTTATAAAGTTTGAGTGAAGAGGAGCCAGGCAGAGGGAGAAAACAACCTCTAGAAGACTCCCTGCTGAGTGTAGAGCCCAACATGGGACTGAGTCTCAAGACCATGAGATAATGACCTGAGTTGAAACCAAGGGTCAGATGCTTAACCGAAGCCACTTAGGCACTCCTCAGATCCTTTATTTTAGATATAAGTAGTGTTTCATGAAGAGATTATAGAATAGCTTATAGAATTGGAATTTTTCTTATTTAAGGCATTATACAAATCACAGTGGATTATGTGAAAATATTTTCAGGGAAGTTTTAGTTTAAATGAATACGTTAGGCTAGTTTAGGTTAATGGAAGAAGTAATGAAATTGGAATGAAGACATCTGGGTTTTGAATTTCAGTCTCTTGAGTATATTTAATTTGGGGGGACCATGGTTAACTCCTTTTATTAATACATGTTTTAAAAAAACAACTTTTGAGAGGTATTATAATGAAGTGGTTAATGTCAGATTCTGGAGCTGGACACATACTGGACGTATATCGTTTCTGAAATGGAAACGATAGTAATTCGTATGTAATTCAGAGCTGCCATGTTGTACAATTCTAGAATGGATTATTCACAGAGACTCCATAGTATTTCTAACCTGTCTCATGATGTTGGGAAGTGAGTTCATTTATATAAAGTACTTAAAAAGGTGTATGGCACATAGGAAGTGCTTCATGGATATTAACTGCTGCTGTTAATACTGTTCTGGATTTTGTTTTCAGAGGAAATAGACTTGGTCACAATTAAAAAACAGATAGCATAACTGTATAACACTTTGATTTTATAAGAACTAACATAGGAAGGTTTCTCTACACATATCTCAAGTTAAAAAATGGTTGATACCTAAACCAGCAGAAAATCCAGTTGTTACTTGAGACTCTAACTTTAGTTCACTAAAATACTGAGCTTTCAAGTTAATTATTTGTGGTAAAAGTAACAGGAAATAAAACCTAAGAAAAAGTGTAATGGAGATATAGACATTAAAAATTCAAAATTTTTCAGTGGGTTTGTGCAACATATTTTATAATGGATATAAAGCTCTGGCAGACCTAAAAATGTAGATTTCAGTCATTCAGTCATTCCTGGTAATAATTGAGGTGAAGAGGGTTAAACCATGAGACCTGATATGAAAGTAACAGTCATATTCCTAAAGATTATTTTGAGGTCAAAGCAGGAAAAAGGTATTGAAAAGTAAAATAGAACTGTCATAATTAGAGAAAGAAGGTAATATAGAGACAGTGAAGTCAGCAGAGAAAAGTTGAGCAAAGTAGGAACTGGTCATCTATGAAATACTGTAGAGTCCAAGAAAAACAGGACTAAGACCAAGTCTTTGGATTTATGGTCTAGGTTATCATTGGTGACTTTGGAAAGATTTTAATAGATAACCCTTACTAAGATTTTGACCTTGCCACCCATGTGGCATCTGAAACCGTTGGCATGGATATGATTGGCATGGACTTTCATTGGAGAGAGCAAACACCAGATTGCAAAGGGTTAATGAGGGGATGTGAAGAAAAAAGGAGTGAGTATGAAGTCATTCATGATTGAGTAGATGAATTAAGAGACGATCAAAACTTTGGATTATAGTTCATGTCATCCATAACTTCTGTCATATCCTTCAATTTAATGCCTTTTTCAGTCTGTCATTTCTGCCATTGTGTGGTTTCCAGTTTGTTAACATTTTAGGACTTTCAAAGCTTTTTGTATTGTCCCTGGTTTTAGCATTTCTCCAAGAGTCTCCCTTTACCACTTTTTAATTATATCTTGAAAGCTGTAACTCTTTTAGCATGTTATTTGGACATTTTACTATAAGGTTTTGTTCTGCCAGCCTCTCTTCCCTGCTTTATTAATTTGCATCAGTGAGATTTTACTATGCAAGTACTATCTGACATAATTGCTTTATAATTTTTGTTACATCACTTTTTTAATCCTTTGACTTACATATCTTTATTTTAAAAAGCTCCATTACTATTTCAAAGAAAAATAAAAAGAAAACATCAAATCAAAAAGCCCAAGAAGAATACGAACAAGTACAGGCTGAACGTGCTGCTAAGAAACAAGTAAGATCTTTATAATACTTAGATCTTTTTTTTTAGTTTATTCTAAATGTAGATGTATGTAAAGCTATGTTTCTTAGTATGTGCATATAGTATGTCCTCTATAAATATTTGTTGAATAAATGAGTAGTTTGAGCAGAGCTGGAGAATTTCAACAAATTCCTTGATCGTTTATATTATCTTTGAGAAGAGTACTGGTTGGTCAAAAATGGGATTTTATTTTATTTATTTATTTGAGAGAGGGAGATTGAGAGAGAGCACAAGAGGGGGCAGTGTCAGAGGGAGAAGCAGACTCCCCGCGGAGCAGGAAACCTGATGCGGGACTAGATCCCAGGACTCCAGGATCATGACCTGAGCCAGAGGCAATCGGCTAACCAGGTAAGCTACCCAGGCGCCCCAAGAATAGGATTTTAAAGACACTGCTCATAGGTGGTGGGCATATGGGACATTTTTCAAGTGTATGGTCCAAGAAGTTGCACGTTTAACAAGTGCCTCAAGAAATTCTTAGTATAATAAAATTTGAGACCTACTAATCTAAGAAAAGTATAGATGGTTATTATAATTTTACTTTGAAGTAAATAAAAAGCAAAGGGAGGTGTTAAAATATTTCCTTAAAGAGTTGATCTTGCCTATTAAAAAGCTTCCTAGATTAACAGCAAAAAATTACCACTTTTTATTATTCAGAAACCCATAATGAAAAGTCTTTTTCAGGGGCACCTGGGTGGCTTAGTCATTAAGCGTCTGCCTTCAGCTCAGGTCATGATCTCAGGGTCCTGGGATCGAGCCCTACATCAGGCTCCTTGCAAGGATAAGCACATCTGGGGCGCCTGGGTGGCTTAGTTGGTTCAGCGACTGCCTTTGGCTCAGGTCATGATCCCGAAGATCCGGG